>JBAIZL010000004.1:120627231-120707231 GCA_036971475.1 Prosapia bicincta | reverse complement strand
ATTCGCTGCATTATTGAAACGGGCAGTAACCTGAATACGTACATGTTTGGCCATTAGGTTGTAAAGTAGTGCAAACAAGCCAATGTGTGCTGCTATATACTGAATACCAGTTCCAATATTGGCTTATCTAGATATAATCGTCCATCAAATGTTTATTACAACATTAATGCAGTACGTTTTTGAAGTTGTGTAAGCTTCAGGGACAAACGAACAGGTTTAGTTTTTCATTTCACGAGGATATTAAAAACGTGTTTAAGAATCCTCGCATCAATCATTGATGGTTACTACTTATTTTCAAATGGCATTAATTATTTTTTGTTACTACTATCCTAATATAAATCCAGAATATGGTAAAGTGTATAACCTAATATATACATACACACACACACACACACACACACACACACACATATATATATATATATATATATATATATATATATATATATATATATAATAAATAATAAATTAAAAATATTTCATAAACATGAATACTTTAAATGAATATATTTATTCAAAGCTTTTCGCCGATAAAATAGTATCAGCATCTTCAGGAAAATAATTATCTAATAAAATACTTTTACAAAATTAAATCACATGTACTACAAAGAATCACATGTTTATAAGTATTGCACTTTATGTAAAATTTTCTATAAGATCAATGACTTTATAAATAGTTTGGTGCCTTGATCTCACTTGAATTTGTTCATCAAATAATTTGTCTTTAACTTTATGCTTATAAATTTCCAATGTTTCAAATATATTCATTTTTAATCCTTTATTTCATTCTTTTATTAATTTCATATTTTCTATTTCCGGAAACTCATGTCCATTATTAATACAATGCGTAGCTAAATTGGATTTGTATATGTTTGGTTTGATATAAGCGTTTAAATGTTCTTTGTATCTCTCTTTTAATTTCTTTTTTGTTTGCCCTACATATAATTTATTACAAGTTTGACATTTTATGTTATATACTCCATTTCTTTCGTGCATATTATTTTGATTTTTGTTATTGTTTATTAAATTTTTAATTTTATTATCAGTTTTATATGTAATTTGTAAATTTGTTTCTTTAAATAATCTTGTAATTTTATTTATTTCGTTACCAGTGAATGTGAAAGTTGTCCAAATATTTTCTCTCTTATTAGGTACAAAGTTATTTACGAGTTTCTGTTTTCTTATTATATTATTATTCAATTTATCTATAGTTTTTCTTTTATATCCATTTTCCAAACCAATTTGATATATTATATTTTTCTCTTTTATTTGATCATTTAAGTTCATTGGTATTTTGTGCATTCTATGTAGTAAATTATAAAGCGCTGCCATTTTTTGGTTGTATGGATGATTTGAATAATTAGGTATTATTTGATTTGTCTGCGTTGGTTTTATATATATATTATATTCAAATGATTCTTTATTTCTAGCAATTGTAATATCTAAATAATTTAGTTTATTTTTTAATTCAAATTCATGAGTAAATTTTATATTTTCGTGTATATTATTTATACATTTTAATATTTTGTCAATATTTGAACCATTATTATTTGATATGTATAATCCATCATCTACATATCTAAACCAGTCTCCATTTTGATCATATGTTTTAATAATCTTATTTATATCAATGTCTATATTTTGTAAAAATATTTCCGATAATATGCTGGACATTGGAGAGCCCATTGTTAATCCATCCTTTTGTTTATAAATTTTATTATTATATAAAAAATAATTTTGATTTAAAATGATTTTTAATGTATTTATTATTTCTTGTGTTAATGTGTTATCTTTTTCAAATGTATCTATATTACTTTTTATTATTTCAAGTGTTTTCATTATAGGTATGTATACATGTTAGTAACATCAAATGATAATAATTTTGTATTATTATCAATTTTAATGTCTTTATTTTTTTCAATAAGTTCAATCGAGTTTTTTATATTATGAGTATTATTTAATTTTACCTTATCTTTAAGTAATAAAGCCAAATATTTTGAAATTTTATAAGAAGGAGCAGTTGTAAAATTAACTAATGGCCTAATTGGTTTATCTTCTTTGTGCAACTTAGTTAGTCCATTTAATCTTGGAATTTTAGGATTCTCATTTATGTAATTATTAGTATATTTTTGATTAAATAATTTAGATGATGTTTTTATTATATTTTTTATTTCATTTTGATATTTGTCTGTGGGATCTTTATTTATTTCTGTATATTGGTTTTTAGATATATAATTTTCAGTTTTATTTATATGTTCTTGTTTATCAATAATAACTACAGCATTGCCTTTATCAGCTTTTGTCAAAATAAGATCATTAGTTTGTAATTTTTGTTTAATTTGATGAATTTGCGAGTATTGTTTTATGTGTGTATGATTAGTTTTCTTATTTTTAATTAACTTTATTATTTCATGTGATGTTTTTATTCGCATGTTTTCTTGTTCTTCTACTTTTAATTTATTGATAGCCAATTCAGTATCTATTATTATTGTATCAATATTTTTTTTATATCTTTCTTAAGGTTGACTTTATTATTATTTTCTAAAATTTTTATTTCATTTTGGCTGAATTTAGTATTTGTTAAATTAACAAAATTGGGGTGAAACTTATGATGTTGTATGATTACTTCATTATTTTTATCTTTGTTCATTTTTAATATATCTAGTTTTTTGGTTAGAGTGTTCATTTTTCTTTGTCTATATTTAAACAAAAAAATATTAATTTTATTAAATTTTTCTTCCCATTTTGTTTTATCCATAAAAAATGCTAGTTTTAAATGTAATTTATAAATTTCAAAAGTTATTTCATTTTGTTTCTTATATAAAAATTTGATTTCATTTTTAACCCACAGAATTTCTGCTTGTTTACATGTTTTTTGTGCTACATTACTTTTATTTTTAATATTAATTCGTGCATATTTAGGAACAATATTATTAATAATACATTGTTTGTTAAAAAATATATTACAATTAGTTTTCATTAATTGAATTTTACGTTTCTGATATAAATTTAAATCTGTTGTTAAAGATGGATTACTAATAGAACTAACCTCTGAAGAGCACATATTCACAACACCAGTAGCCTAGTAAGGCAATATAATATATTAAATATGGTGATATGTTTTCTTGTAATATAGTTAATAAATTAAAAATATTTCAAAAACAAGAATACTTTTAATGAATATATTTATTCAAAGCTTTTCGCCGATAAAATAGTACCATCATCTTCAGGAAAATAATTATCTAATAAAATATTTTTACAAAATTAAATCATATGTACTACAAAGAATCATATGTTTATAAGTATTGCACTTTATGTAAATTTTTCTATAACATCAATGACTTTATAAATAGTTTGGTGCCTTGATCTCACTTTAATTTGTTCATCAATTAATTTGTCTTTAACTTTATGCTTATAAATTTCCAATGTTTCAAATATATTCATTATTAATCCTTTATTTAATGATTATATTAATTTCATATTTTCTGTTTCCGGAAACGCATGGCCATTATTAATACAATGCGTAGCTAAATTTGATTTGTATATGTTTGGTTTGATATAAGCGTTTAAATGTTCTTTAAAAGAAAGATACAAAGAACATTTAAACGCTTACATCAAACCAAACATATACAAATCAAATTTAGCTACGCATTGTATTAATAATGGACATGAGTTTCCGGAAATAGAAAATATGAAATTAATAAAAGAATTAAATAAATAATTAAAAATGAATATATTTGAAACATTGGAAATTTATAAGCATAAAGTTAAAGACAAATAATTGATGAACAAATTCAAGTGAGATCAAGGCACCAAACTATTTATAAAGTCATTGATGTTATAGAAAAATTTACATAAAGTGCAATACTTATAAACATATGATTCTTTGTAGTACATATGATTTAATTTTGTAAAAATATTTTATTAGATAATTATTTATCTGGAGATGCTGGTACTATTTTATCGGCGAAAAGCTTTGAATAAATATATTAATTAATATTATTCTTGTTTTTGAAATATTTTTAATTTATTAATTATATATATCTCTCATAATATATATTTGTACACACACACTCAGCCCGTTTTATGTAATTTAATGTGTTAATATCTCCACTATAAACATTTCCTGGAAATATGTTACTTTCATAACCCAAGCAGTCAGATGGAAAATGCTAATCGCATCTGATGCGCGTGCAATAAGTCGAGGAAAGATGGCTAGTCGGCCATTGTAGACGCCAACAATAATTTTCTGATAAGTCTCTCCTCTTAAACCCCTGCTCTATAAGCGTAAAGCTCGTTTGTATAGAATCAAGGAATTTGACAATTGATAGAAAATTTATGGTGGTAAATATTTCAAAAGTTTTTATTATTATTCCTTGCAGTAAAAACTGATTTAAATTGTTAATTCTAAAGCAGTAATTAATTCCAGAAAGTAGGATGGCCTGTAAAACACTTTGAAATTAGATCAGTTAATAAACTAGTGTAATTATATAAAGTAAACTATATCATATACATAAAATCTTTTATAATAATTTTTTTTAATTTTAGGCGATATAATATTTACAAGAATATTTTATTATCCCACTTATTCACTATATTTAAATATTGTTTTTAGTATTATTAATTATTTAATTTTTTATTTTCAATATAATATTCTTTCCAGTAATTTTATCACTCTTTCCATTCAATGTTATAGTACTATCATTTTGAAACGTTATTAAGTAAAATACACTTGGAATGTTATAATTTTCATTGGACACGTGCTGGGTATAGTTTAATGTTATGTACATACAATGTTAAGTATTTACTGTTATGTACAGCATGTTATGTTTATATAACAAATATGTATCTTATTGCACATCTAACAAAGTTCAAAACTGTTACTGATTATAATATATCAGCATCACCACGAACGTCGACACCAAATAACCAAACAACTATATTTAAGTTTTTACATGATAGTTGTATTGCTTTTAACTAAAATTGAATTACGTTTCTCAGATTGCTTTACTCTTGTGGGTTTAATTTAATAATGAAACTCTTTTGAAAATATCAATCAAAAGTACTAAAATTGAACTATCTAGTTCTTATAATTTTTAAACATAAAAATATCATGTGTTATAACAATATAAATTTTCTTTATGGGGTTAAATTGTCTTTGCAATCTTTGTTGAATAAATATGTCTGTGTTTTATACTAAATTAAACCATTTTATTTTTTATTATAAGAGTATGTCTAATAATTTTATGAGATATGTATAGCTTAGGTTTACCAAAAATAGTTTTACAATTTTGCGTCAATGGGAACTTGTGTTTTGTTGTTTGATTCTTAATCTTTTTCAATTATGTATTAGGAAATGTGTAACTGATAATAATCACTGGTAAAGTGAAGAATATATTCTCACTGACGATGACGTGACGGTTGTTTTATCAAGGGTAGAGTTTTCATTATGTATTTCAAAACTTAAACTTTAGACTAAATACACAAAGTTTGGTTTTTGGTTTAAGCAAAGTTTCATGCTGAGACTCGACACAGTTTGTGACACTTTGTTATTTCACTTTGAACTGAGAAATTACGTTCTCAGATTTTATGGACAAAACTTTGAAATGAAAACATTACTTAATAATAAATTTCAGGAATAAATGTAGGCTGTAAAGTATTAAAGTAGAAATCATTTTGTTCGATTGTTTGAAATGTTTTATATAATTTACTATTGGAAAATAAAAACTGTTTTGAAACGTTTGACATCCATGAACATAACGTTTCTATTGACTGGTGTACTATTGGGGGGGGGTGTACAATACTTTATCAGTTGCTCCATTACGTTTAAAAGCCAAGCTAAACTACATCTCCCCTTATGATTGTACTATCTGGACCTAATTAATCAGACGGGGTTTTAAAT
The DNA here is from genome assembly GCA_036971475.1 of Prosapia bicincta. NCBI lineage: Eukaryota > Metazoa > Arthropoda > Insecta > Hemiptera > Cercopidae > Prosapia > Prosapia bicincta. The sequence continues at coordinate 120,701,329 of JBAIZL010000004.1, read as the reverse complement.
GTATACAGAAACCTGGTCGTTCGGAAGATTCTACTGGTCCCCAGTAGTTCTGCAGAAGCGTTCGAACCGCGGTGTCTGGTTGGAGTCAGTCTCGTCCCAGGGGTGGGCCACCTGTCCAGTCCTTACAAAGTTGCAAGACTCATACATACCGGTACCACAAAGTCGTGGAAGGAAGCCTTTTTTCTGGGGTTGGGGAGACGGGGTTGGACTTGCGGGTTCTTGTTTAAAAGACATTCTTTGTTATTTATTCATATTACTACTGGCGAGACAAAGTCATCCTTCAAATTCAATTAAAAACTTTTATTAATGCATAACAAACGCAACAAGCTTCCTTATAAACTAAAGAAACGATTACGTCATAGTGGCATGGATACTTTATCGCTGGCCAACGTAGTTTCTAAGTTTAATCCATTGTTGGGTTTGGTAAAGTTCAAAGTACTTTATGTCAAAGCGTGTTCACGAGTTGCAAAGTTGGCGGCATAAAGTACTTTAGCCTTTCCCTGTATTAGGCCTATACGCGTATTTAATGAGCCAATAACAAAGTGCTATATAGAAGCCTGGAAACTATGTGAATATACTGGGAACAACAAGAAATCAGTCAATTGGTTGCAGTAAATTCGTTATTTATCTCTATATGGACGGTTAATGGTGGCCAGTAAAACAAAGCCAGATGAACCCGCGCTATAACCTATTACGTGCATTTACGGTATTCCGTGGACAATTCTGGTTGTAATAGTTTTCTGAAAAGGATCTTTTAAACTTTAATTTACTGTCAATTTGTTTGTTTTATCGTTTCAGAGTATTCATTTTCCTTTAGTTACAGTTTGTTTTTAAACTCTGGGCATCAGATTCCAAAATATTCTTGCCATTTGAAGCGTAATGAAATTGTTTGGGATTATTGATGCATCTATGCACGGGTACCACTATTTTTAAGAAAATATAATGTGTGTTTTAAATCTATTAAAATTCAACTAATCATAATTATTTCATTGGAAAAATCTCTATGGGGTCTATTTAACTGTATTAAATTAAAGTTGCTTGATGTAATCATCTTGAATTCACTGATTAAACTATAATTAAAAGGTACGTAACTAAGTGAATACGTAATGGCTTACTTGCTGACGCGTTTCAAAACATTCGTACCTTTTACGAAGATAACCCTCTACTGGCAGCATAGTGTTAGGTATAAAGGCTGTAACGGGATAGATTTATGACTGTGGAAAGTCTAGATTATTTTGGTTGTGTGTCATGTAATGGAAAAGGTTGTTGCCTTCCACAGTCATAATTCTATTCCGTTACAGCCTTTATACCTAACACGATGCCGCCAGTAGAGGGTCATCTTCGTAAAAGGAACGAATGTTTTCAAACTCGTAACCAAGTAAGCCATTACGTAATCAATTAGTTAGTACCTTTTAATTATAGTGTATTTAATTATTAATATAATTAAAATAATATACTATATAGTTTATAAAATTGTTTATAATTGTTTCTTGCGTTTTAACATTTGATACTAGTTTCTAATGAAATTTTGATAAAATTCATGACGTAAGTCAGATCATTGTTGCCAAATAACACAAAATTATTGCATTGAAATTCAATCTTAGGCTATGCTTTTCGTTGTAATTCTGTAGAGCATCAGGGTTCTGGTTTGATTAAGACATTTGTAACGATCAATAGGGTTAGCTAGGGCTAACACAATTCTGTTAATAGGGAAAAATCCAAATATAGCGTCCAGTAGCCCTTCAGTTATATCTGAGCTTCGGTTAAATCAGTCAAAGGAGTTGAGCAAAGTTTTTGATAAGTTCTACTCGTGTTAAATATATGTAGGCCATGTAGTTTGAATCCGTTTTTAGTAGAAATTCACACCTCCGATATTACTGATTGGTATTACTGTTACTGCATTAGCGTAAGTAAATGTTTATTATTGACTCAGTCATAGTGTTTGCCGGATAAAGTGTCTTTTTAGCCGGACTTTTTAGGTAAAGATTTCCCTCAAAACGAGTTTTTGATAACCTGTGTACATGTGTAATGTAGGTACTCTCAAGCCAAGATATTTTGTTGACTAATTATACTCCTGTATTTAGATAAACGGTTCTTTAATTTCGGCCCAAAAAGCAACCATTTTAAATATGATATAGAATTTACTTGTTACTTAATATAAACCATTGATTTTACCTGTAGCTAGATAAATAGGTGAAATTATAATGGATTTCTTCTGACAAGGACACACTCAGGGATATCCGAGTGGATCCAAACCAGGAATATTTTATGTACCAGAAAAATACAGTTTGTTGCAAAATACTTTGTTCCAACATTACTTCAAAACCTTATATGACTTACACGTAAGGAGATAGTTTCCATTTATTACCACCATACTTCATCGAATTCCGTGAAGTTTTGTTTCTTTTTTTTCAAATCCTTCTAGTAGCTCACACTCTCCGTATATAATGAATAAAAAACGTATTTTATTAACGATTGAAAATTTGTAAAAGATATATTAGCCAATTTATGCTTTGTACAAGTGTTCAATAATTATTAAAACTGGTTTTTATTTATCCAATCATGTTCAAAAACATTTTCGTAACCTCTAGGGGTTGAAAATCGATGTTATTACAGCTTCTGTAAGTATTTATTTATTAATTAAATTTTTAAAACTTACGTCTCAGTCGGATTGGAAGTGAATGGCTAAGTTTTTGAAATCAAATACTTTAGCACTGAGCAATCCTCACAGTTGGTAGATATCAGTTACTTAATAATGTACTGTATATGAAATTATAAGGGATGATTCCTTGCGATAATGAAACATTACAAGAAGTGAATAGAATGAGATATTATAGACCGCCTTCAACTTCAGAAATTAGAAACGAAAAAAAGAAGGCCAATAAATACTAACAATTAAAAATAATAGTCCAACACCTCATACTGTATAATGAGGAAAATTAAGATTTGCATGGAAATTCTTTTTCTACTTTTCCATCTAATTTTGTGATTCTATCATGTGTATATACATATATATTATTCCTAATTATAAATAAAAGTAACTAAAATAAAATATTTCTTTGTTGAATTCAGTAGGAATTCGCTTTATTTATATAATTTATTTATGTTACTTGTTTAAGGTTATTTAAAACACGATAGGCTCTGCGTGTTGCATGCAACATATGCGGGTTTTTTTTTTAACACGACAAACTTTTAAATCGAAAGATAACACTTTGTCGTTGTCGTTGACAAGTAAACAGAGACCTATAGGCCACTATTTCTAAAAACTTACTAAAAATTACTTTTTAAAAATATTTTGATCCCTTCTTGTACGTCTGCAATTTCTGCAAATTTTGTTTCATACATTTCTTTAATATAATGTTTTCTTCTTTGTAGGAATTCTTATAGATTGAGAATTGTTCAATATACTACTTAAATACCACCTAATTAATGTTTTGCTTAAACCTCAAAATATCTTGTTTAATTTACAATAACTTTAAGATAATATATTTGTCTTAGTACAGTAGTATGTTTTCTCAAGGCCGTTACAGGTATCTGGTCGTTACAGATGTCATATAGATTTTCAAATATAGTACTCCATGGACGATCTTATTTTTGTACTTTTTTCGTATAATTTATTTAAAAAGCTTGTTTTACCTATCGTTTTGCCAGGGAAACAATGCTACAGTTAATGGTAAGAAAAATTATTAGTGTAAAAATAATTCTAAATTCTTGAATTTTGTAGTCCATTACGTTCGGGGAAACTTAATTAATCACTTTTACATTAGTTTATGACATCCGAATTTTAAATTTTGTAAATTTGTAAATTCTTACTGAGACAGAACGTAAAAACAAACATAAGTTCATCAATTTATGTCATACAAAATATATTAATTTTCGTATGTGAATGGAAAAAAATAACTGTATTACAAAACCAAGCACAGATCCATTTATCCGTTCCTTACTGACAGGCTGGTAATGTATCGACTTATATGTATTGATCGGTTAGTCGCTGCACCAGTCTGTTGAAGATCTTGTTTGGAGATTAATTTCAGTGGATTACAGCTAAACCCCATTTTGCATTTGTAATCATACATTATTGTAGAATACATAATTGGTAATGTATATTTTTGTTAGGAAATGTTACGCTACTGAAATTTATTTTTCATTCACATAAAAACTTTAATATATTTCGTGTGCCATAAATTGATGAACTTACGTTTGTTGTTGCAAAAATTATGTAACATATTTTCTATTTTATTGATTTAGATTTTGAAATGTGCATTAGCAATAAGAGATACTTGCCAAGAGACATACAAATAATTAGTTTTAACAAATAATCACGTTTACAATAGCCCTTAAGAAACAGATGTGTTATCGAAAACTTTCTGAATATACTGAACATATTGCAAGGATAGTTTACTGTTTTGTTGCGTTTGTAGCCTAATTTTCAAAATTTAATTCCAAAATTTTCCAAGCCTACTTTCTTGATCCACACTTTTATATTTCTAAAGTTATGTAGGGAAAGCGTTAAAGCTTAATATTAATACACAAGCATAATTTATTTCTAAGGCCAAATACGAAGCCCCAAACTTTATCAAAGAATCTTGAACTATCAAATGTACAATATATTGTTATACTATTATTAGATATTAAACTTAATGTTATTATTAATATATGACTATCAACTCTTATTAGATAAAGAGGTAATATTTCCAGGATATGTAGGCCAAGCGTAGTCGTTTAATCGTTTCTGCAAAATAAATATCTTCTTAACGAAGACTATATTGTCATAAAAACCAAATATATTACCACCCTTGTATTATGTGTTACACGTTTTAAGAAAATTTATAAACTTGATTTATCTACCTTGTATAAACCCGATTGTGATTATAAATAGATTCAATTTTCAAGTAGGTTTTTTGGACTTCACGAATTTGAAATTATTCAATTAAACTTTTTTTAAAATTTAAAGTACGTTTAGAAAATGTAATGCATTTTCTTAAATTAGAGAATAAAACAATTATTATAAACGATAATTTATTATAAAATATCTCTTTCAAAAATCCTTTATAAACCTTCATATACCTTTATAAATACAATTGAACGTTATATATTGGTTGCTTTTAAATAAATGATAGTTTTACCTTTTACCTTAGCTTGTAACCTTTTAAAAGTTACACCCTATTTGTATTTTAGGATATCAACTTCCCGACATTCCAATTTTTATATATAAAATGAATATTAGTTCACCTAAAGCACGTATTGGGCAGTTAGGAATTAAACATTTACGGTACAGGCGTCAGCCGCTCCTTCCTCTTATTTGAAACCTTTCTTATTATTCCAAATACGTTTAATTTTACTTTCTTACCATACCCAGTATTCCACTTCAAACCAAAAAATGGTAATTAGTGTCTATTTTATTTTATTCTGAAAAAATACTTTAGTAACTTTAGCTAGACTTTAGCAACATTTTTATAAAAACAAGTACCTAATACGGAAAAAGTAGTAGGTCTACAGAAAAAGATTTTTCAAAGTCAATTTCATTGAGCTGCTATTACCTACTTGAACTACCTACTGAAATCAAACCAAAAATGATATTTTTGTTACTTTTTATTTTATAATTGCATTTAATATAAATATGCACGTAGGCCCCTACATAAGACAGAATAACAAACAAAGTGGAAATATTGAAAGCGAGTTTCCTTGAGATTTTCCATTTCCCTCTCTATACACTCTATGGTGTTAGGCTATTATTTGTTACTATTTATTCGCTTTCTTTTTTCGTTTCTAATTTGTTAACCTGATGGTGTTCTATAATTTTTAATTATATCCTCCTCTTGTAATGTTTCATTATTGCAAGGAACTATTTTCCTAAAATCTCATATGCTTCAATAGGTAACTGATTTCTAACTCTGGGAGAGCTGGTTCAGTGCCAAAGTGCTGGAGTTCAAACATGTGGTGTCTTAGTTCAAATCCGACCGAAACACAAAATTTAATAAGTTCAATTTTATTTTAATTAATGAATAAATATTTGAAAAGTCTGTATTAACGTAATTGCTATTCACTATAAATATTAAAAAAATGTATTTGTACTTGATTGGGTGAATAGAAACGTATTTTTGAAAACGATTGAAAATTTCTGCAAGATATGTAAGGAGAGTGTAAACTACTAGGACTTGATCATTTATAATTTTGTTGATATTATTTTATACTTTATCCATTTGATGTGCACCTATTAACATTCAAAGCAAAAATATTCTATTAACATACAATAGAAAAACAAATAAAATAGTAAAAACGATTCATTTTGTTTAATTTGTGTTGTTTTCTTTTATAAATTAACTGTGCTGATACATTTCCTCACATTGATAAACTATAATGGGTGAGCTCATGTTCGATTAAAGCACTCATCGGTGATGTACACAGCCTGCAGGACTCATCCAAACATGGTTGCGTGCGACAGTAAGGTAATAACTTTACGATTTCCAAATTTTTTAAACCACCTGGTCGTTTTGATAGTTGAGATTTTAGGTCTGATACAAATATTTCGAATTGCTGAATTTTAGATTTCAAATACAAACGGCATGATGCGAAGTCTGTATTAGAAATTGCAGTAGTATATATTTTATATAGTTTTTCAGTGGGTCCTCCAATAATTCCACAAATTGGGTGATACGAAAAAGCGTCCTCATGTCGAGAAACTAACCTATTTAACAAGGCTCTCAATGATCCTTGAGATGGAGTTATTTCTTTATTTGATATTTCATTCCTCATTGAATCGACGTAAAAAATTAATTGTGTAGAAAGATATCTCGATACAGAAACTAAAAGCTTTTTCAGAAACAAAATAGACGTAATTTTAAAAATCAAGCACGTGGGAGGCCCAATGGATTTTTGTTTACCAAAAACAACAGATAAATGAAATAAAAAAAAGGAAGATGATTTGTGGATAAGGCAGGAAGAAAGGAAGGCAAAGGAAACGAGAACCATCCAGGAGGTGAGGGGGCAGGTTTACGTTCGGGAGTCGGAAAAGCAGAAGATCTGGGATACAAGACTGCAAGAGGTGGTGGAATTGGAAGGTCGTGATATATACATATTCTGAAGCAGCGAGGTTGTGCCGAGCAAAAAGGAAGAAGTTCCTTCGTCATATTGGAAACCAAGTTGACCACGCTGGACCGCCAGTGTACGAAAACATTAATCAAAACCGCTGGACCGCCAGATTTTGTAAAATTAAATTCTTAAGGTAAAGAAACTAAAATCAGACACGGTCAATGTATTCTAATTTATAAAATAAAATCCATATCACAGTAAATCACGCCTAGGATCAAATAATTATTAAAATTCCAAATCATTGTGTTGTTTGGTTAGACTTATGATAATATAGCCTAACTAAAGATGAATAAACGACAATAAGTTAATAATATAGCCTACTCATCTTCATTTCTGTTAGGAATATTTCAATATGTTTAAATACATTTGTCTGCAATTTCTAACTTTTCAATATTCTATTCTGTTGACGCGTTTCAGATTAACTCCATTTTCAAAACAATTATAGTACTGGTTGCCCAAATTTTGAGCTCGTCATTATATACCGTTAACCACGCCCCCACCACGCCATATCTCTCGGGCCATAAACCGCAAGAAATGAAAAATACAATGACAATTTTACATTATGTTAACAAAGGAAGCCGTTTAAAAACTGTAGAAGTTTATAAAGCTAAGTTAAAAAAGGGAAATGTAATAAACGAGCAAATAAATACACAGTTGAACGTTATATTTAAAAGTTTAAAATTATTAAGTAGGTCGACGCAAGAAGCAAGACTATAGGAAGCACCAATAGGAAGTGAGGTCTGGAAGTGGTGGGGGCATGGCTCAACGGTATATAAAGACAAGCTCAAAAGTTGGGCGACCAGTACTATTCATGTTTTGAAAATGGAGTTAATCCGAAATGCGACAACAGAAGAAAATATTGAAAAGTTAGGAATGGCAGAAAAATGTACTCAAACATATATGTGTCTGGTTTTTAAAATTATTAGAGATAACAAAACACGTGAGTATCATTATAGTTTCAAACGAAACAAAATTATGAAATATTGATGCAAATCGATAGTATGGAATAAAAAAATGTAAAACAAACAGCTGACTTTTACAAAGAGATTTAGATAAATTATTTGATTAACAGACAACTGTTAGTTTTTAAAAACTGTAGCAACATTTTTTCTAAACAAAAACAGGGACACTCAGATTGAATGGTTGAAGGTAATTGAATGATCTATTCAATCTACGAATGTAGCTAATAAGGTGTAACAGAATCAATATAGTGTATCCAATAATAAAAGATGTACTGTAGTTAAACGTAACTTTTATTAAATGTTGAAAAATTTAATCTATCTATAATTTTATTGACACCTTTTCTTAGATCGTCCAACGATCGTCCAAGATGAGCCCAATGGAGGTTTTTTTATCAATGAATAAAATTTACAATTGTTCTAAAGTGTAAACGTATATAATAATTAAAGTAACATAATCTACGAGTCAAAAACCGGTTCTACAACATGGACTATAACATAAATTCAGTCAAAAGAAGTATCCATTTTTAAAACCAAATAATTATAATTTAAAAATACAACTCAAACTACAGCGAACAGCCAACAATTTGAATACTCACTGCAAACAGAACCAAAGCAGTGATCAACATGATGTCGCCGACAAAATTTTAAATTTTATCTCGTTCTTTGCATACACTAACCTTTATTGATACATTTTATTATGTTATACAGAGGTTACAACGTCATTTCATAGCTAAAATTGAGATTATTAAAAGTTTCTGTTTACAATATTTACAACAACATTTATTAAAGTGTAAATGAGCTCATGATAACTTTGAAGGCCATTATTATCTTCTTCACCATAAAAACGTTTTCCCATAAAATATTGTAAGGAATAAATGAAACTATTGTTTATATGTATTTTATAAATATTCTTCATAGGTATAAACCATGTCTGCGAACTTTCTTGCTATCTAGCAAACTTGGTAACAAAGCTGGGTGCGGTTATTTACTTTTACCGGTAACTACATATTGTATAATTGCTAAAAGAATATTTTATTTATCTAAGTAAGTATTTAGATATGTTAACTCGATTCTTTTCTGTATATATATATATATATATATATATATATATATATCAAAATCAAGATTTATCTATTAATATTTATTATTGTATTTCAATAACCTCCGTTGTTTTTGATTATTATACACGAAAACATTATATATATATATATAAGTTACGTTTTATATTAAGCTCGAAAGGTTTTTAAAAATGATTTTATTTTTACAAACCTTTGTTAATTAAGAAACATTTAATTTAGAAATGGTTACAATAATTTAGCTTAATAAAAACAAATACAATTGATGTACATTCAATCGGAGTGAGAATCGTCTGTACGATACAGTGGCCGCTTAAACACTGCCGGGGCTCTGTTCTCACACCTATATAATACTAAAGCTGCGTAAGCAGGAATTTTCCTAGCACGCATTTAATTATGAAATGTTCACATAATATGTTTATATAACTCCTCCATCCCTAAAGAGAACTCCGGGGGTTGGCGAAGTTTCGGCGTTGGTTGAAGTCTTCTTCTTCTTCCTGATGAGGGCGAAGTATATAAGCTGCTGAATAGGCCTCCGTAAAGGGCAATTTTCGGCATGGGTTGAAGTCCTCTTCACTGGAGAAAGTCACCAGGCAAAGGTTGATTTCCAAGATCCAGTTAAATGGGTTGTCTGCGATTTCCAACGCAGTATCCTCGTAGTTTGTAGGCGTTATTGTTTTTGATGATGGGCATTTTACAGTCTAATTTTCTGTTCATTATAATTCAACTGAGCAAAAGTATTTGGAATTGATTAATACAATTTATAATGAGTCTTTTCTATCATAGGATAGATACAAAATGTTTATAACATATACAATTGTTATCAGAATTTAATTTTTGTTCTACAAAATTTACATTGATTACAATAAAAGTTTTATATAATTTTTACCATCATTTACATTCAACTTGCCTGTTATAGATTTGATAAGGATTCTAGTTAGTTTATAAGAATTCTTTTTGTTTTGTTATCTCTTTAAGAGTATAGTTTCTAATTTTCTTCAATTACATTTCTTTTTGTGATTAACATATTTCAAATAATTAACAATATTTATTACCATAATTAGTTACATATCATTTAATTAATTACAAAAGTTTGTAACACATACAATTAATAAAAACAATGTTGTTTAAAAGTTTAATAAAGTTTCTTGCATAGAACTAGTGGACAAAGGTATGGTAGGGATTTTAATTTGATTGTGTCGAATATGAACAAGAAGGATTTTGGTCATTAATTACATTTTTTATCTTCTTAGGCCTTTTAATTTTCGACAAATGTATTTTGTCTTTTGTGTTATGATGTCTAGGCTTTATTTTTCCAGTTTTTCTTTCTTTATCTATCGAAGCTATTTCTTCCTTGCTATATCTGTTTTTCGTTTTGCTTTGCTTCTGAACTGATTTTATATAAACTTCAGATGGTATTTCTGGAAGTGGTTCCTTGTTTACATTCCTTTTTTCTAAAACTTTTTCTTTAATTCTTTGATTGCTATCCCTAATGTTTTCGTAAAGTATTTTTGTTTTTTCCTTATGATTTAAAACGTAGTCATTTACAATTTGTTTTTCTAAATCTATATCTAATAAAGAGTTTGAATTTATGTGCCCAAATAAGACTTCGCACGGCGTTAATTTTGTGACTGAATGTATGCTATTGTTATAGGCGATTGTAGCATATTTGACTTTCTTAATTATACTGTCTTTTTTAAATTCGATTTGATTATTTAACAGCCTTATGTGTTCTATTAAGGTGGAATGAAATCTTTCACATAATCCGTTTGATTGGGGGTTTTTTGTACTGATAAAATGGATTTTGATTTTATGCAGGTCTAATATCTCCTTCACAATTCTGTTATTAAACTCCGTTCCATTGTCTGAGATAATAACTGTTGGTAAGCAGAACTGCGCGAAGTAATCTAATAACTTGTCTGCAATCTCTGTAGCTTGAGAGCTTCCCAAGCGATAAGCTTGAGCATACCTTGTGAAACTGTCGACAATGCTGATAAACGAATTCTTTTCTAAAGAGATAGTGTCGATGTGAATTATCTGGAAAGGCCTTGCAGCTGTTGGTGTCAAGTTCATTTCTAGCTGTAAGGGAATTCTGTCGTATTTGGTTCTTTGACATATGTCACACTGATTTATGAAATTTTGGATTAGTGATTTTAAATTGGGCCAATAATATCTTCGCTTAATTTGTTCGTATGTTTCTTGTATCCCTCGGTGATTGGTTTTGCTGACATGATAATTACTTATCGTTTCTAAGGTATCTTCTTCCGAAGTTAGGTCTAAGAGTTTGTTATTACACTTAACCAAATTTAGTTCAGTTTGTTTGAAATTTTTGGCTACGCATGATGCAAATTTCTCGTAAAAATCGTCTTCAAAATATAGATTATATTTTATTTTGGGCACCAAATATGATTTTACAAAATTAACTATGTCTTCTTTAAAATTATTTTCTGATATTTCGACTAATAAACGAATTTTTGAAGTTCCGAATAGTTTTAAAATTTTTACTTTCTTTGGCTCATATTTTACTAATGACAAAAATATTTGATTTTTCCCAAAGTTTACAGGCTCGTCGGAAATTGGTATTTCAATTTGGGTGTTCCCTTCGAAGTTGGAATGCACGGTTTGACTGTCACTTTCTTGATCGTACTCTAAGTTGGCATTATCTGTTGCGTCGAGTTGTACGACCATAGACTCATTATCTTCATTCAATTCCGGGAAGTAACGACTCAGTAAGTTCGCTGGAGATAGCTCAAGGTCTGGTTCTACAGTGTGTTGGGTGTTTGTTGACTTTTTATTAGTAATATTCAATTGTATTCTAGACAAAGCATCGGCATTTTGGTTTAATTTGCCTTTTTTGTATCTTATGTCATAATCATATTCTTCTAATTTTAATCTCCATCTTAAAAGCTTAGAATTTGGTTCTTTAACTGAAAATAACCATTGTAAAGGTTTATGGTCTGTATAAATTTTAAATTTCCTCCCAAATAAATAAGGCCTGAAGTGTTTGGTAGACCATACGATCGCTAATAATTCCTTTTCAATCGCGGAGTAATTAGTTTCGCTGTCGTTTAAAGTTCTGCTGTCATACGCTATAGGAAGGTCCTTTCCATTTTTGTCCTGGCTTAAAATCGCTCCTAGTGCAAAATTACTCGCGTCTGTCGTTAGAGTAAACTCCTTTTCAAAATCTGGGTATTGTAGAAGGGGCTCGTTAGTCAATATATTTTTACATGTTTCAAAACATTCTATGAAGTCTGGATTTTCTATATTTATTTTTGCATTTTTCTTTAAACAGTTAGTAAACGGTTTTGTTATCTTGGCGAAGTTTTTAATAAATTTTCGATAATAGCCTATTAGTCCTAAAAATCCTTTAATTTGTTTGGTGGTTTTGAGTATTGGATAGTTTTTGATTGCCAAAATCTTTGCTGGGTTAGGTTTTACGCCATCTGGTGTCACAACATGTCCCAAATATGCCACTTCTTTTCTTAAAAATTCTGTTTTATCCAGCTGTACTTTAAAGTTGGCTTTGCGTAATCTGTCGAAAACTTCTTTAAGTCTTTGTATATGTTCTTGGAGGCTAGTAGAATAAATTATAATGTCGTCTAAATAAACTAAACATGTTTCATTTTGGATGCCTATCAGAATATTATTCATAATTCTTTGAAATGTAGGGGGGCTATTCTTTAGTCTAAAGGGCATTCTTAAAAATTCGTAGTGTCCCGTTTCTGTTGAAAACGCTGTTTTTTCTATGCTATTTTTATCCATTTCTACTTGGTGAAATCCTGAGGCTAAATCTAAAGTTGTAAAATACTGAGATCGTCCTAATTTATCTAATATGTCGGTAATGTTTGGCAAGGGAAATTTATCGTCAATTGTTTTCTTGTTTAATCCTCTAAAATCTATTACTAATCGAAATTTTCTTTTGCCAGAAGCGTCTTGTTTTTTGGGTACAATCCAGACAGGAGAGTTCCATGGAGAATTTGAAGGTCTAATAATTCCTTGTTCAAGCATGTCCTCAGTTTGTTTATTAATTTCGTTCTTGTAAATTTCTGGATATCTATAATTTCTGGAGTATACGGGAATTTCATCAGTAGTCCTAATAACATGTTTTATTTGGTTGGTAAAAGTTAAATCGTTTCCCTCAATATGGAATAAATCTGCATAATCTTTTATTAAAATTGTTATAGCGGATTTTTCTTCCGAGTTCATATGTTCCATTCTAAATTTTGATAAATCTAAATTTTTTCTTCTCGAATTTTTTTGTTTATAATCTAATAAATTGAAATTAGCGTTCGTTTGCATTGCATCAGGTCTAAGGATATTGTATTCTTCTAAAGATTTTAATTCTAATGGTTCATTTACTGTTAATTCTACATTTACTTCTGTGTTGTTTATTATAGGGCAGTAGGCTTCTCCCTTGTGTACTGAGACTATACACTGCGGAATTTCTAATCCATTTAAGTTTTTGTATGGTAAGAGTCCTTCTCCATCTTGAATATTTTGTATCCTAAATTTAATCATTTGGCTAGCGCGGGCTTGTATAACATAACTTGTTCCCTTTTTTGCTTTCTGTTCCTGACATTCGCTTTTATTATTATTATTATTATTATTATTATTTTGTTCTTCTGTGTTAAAATATTTAATCGGCATTTGCTTATTGCGAAATATTAATTTATCATTCACAAAATTTAAATTAATTTTTAATTCTTTTATGTTATCTAATCCAAGGAGTAAGTCAAAATCTTTATGGAAATCAAATAAATAGAATTTGGTTGTTTCTTTTCCTAAAAGTGGTAGCGTACAACTATATTTTTCTTTTGATACTCCATGAGCTGTACTCACTTCAAATGGTTCTTGTTTTAGGGTGTTTTTGAAAAATTGGAAAGCTATTGATTTTTTAATAAATGATCTCGTGCTTCCAGTGTCAATCAGCATCTTTAAAATGGTCTTGAGATCGTGGATGTACGGTAGTTCGTTTGTGTCGTCTTCTATATGCATTATGGAAAATGTCTTTTTAATGTGGTTAGTCCTAAAAAATGATTTTGGGTATGATTGTCCTCTTGAGTGAATCCGCATGCGTTTTCCTCTTGCGTTGAATCATCAAAGTCTATGTAGCTGTCAGGGTCCTCTTGCGGTTCATAATCTGTTTGTTCGGTCAGATAAGAGTTAGTCATTTGTTCAGTCAATCGATTCATAGTTTGATCGTAATTTTCCTCTTCTATTGGTTTCCCTGTCATCTGATAAAGTCTATTTTGTCTAATTGTGTTCCCTGTTTGACGTGTGGAAATGCTCATTGGTTCTGGTTCAAATTTTTGATGAACTTTTAATGGTGTGTAATTGTTAGACTGTCTCGGTTGTTGATTTTGCTGTACGTATGAGTTAGGTTTAGTAAATTGGTTAGGATTATTTTGGTAGTTGGGCCTATAATTTTGGAAGGTTTGCTTGTTAGGAAGGGGTTTGCGAATAGGCGGGTATTGTGGGGCCCTAGGTGGAATGTTCTGTTTAATATTTTGAAATAATTTGTTATTTTTAAATTGAAAATCGTTAGTAAGCATATTAAGTGCTTCGCTAAGAGAATCTGGATTTTTGGTTCGCATTAGCGATCCTACAGGTTCATGTAAACCTCTAAGGAGAACTCTTAACCCTAATTTCTGTACATATTCTATTAAAACATCTTTGGCCAATTGTCTTTGTGGCTCTTTATTAACAAAAAATGAAATCTGTAAATTTAATAGTTTTTGAATTCTTTCATAAAATTTAAAAGGTGATTCGTTATTCTCTTGTTTTAACTCAGCCATTTCTAAATTTAAAGTAAAACAATCTCTTTTGTCTGAATAGCTGGTTAATAATACTTTTCTAATCTCATACCAATTATATGAATTTGAGTTTACTCCCATTTCTAATGCTTGGCCTTTTAACTTAGCTAGTATAGAAGAAAATAGATATTCATTTTGAAAATCCTCTGGATTTTCGCTTACATAAAATTTATTTACTACGTTACCACATATGGAAACGAATCTGTGGAGCATAGTGGGCTCTCCACTATACTCAGGAATCATATCAAGATATTCCTTCTTTAATGTTGGCGTTGCCATTTTAAAATATTATTTCTTTAAAATAATAAAATTAAAAATCAATTATATAATTAAAAAGTATTTACTCTACTTTTTCTTAATTCTATATCTTAAGATCTACTTACAAGTTGATCCAAAATACTTTGCTCATTTGAACAATTTTCACTTTTCACTTTTCACTTACACGATATTCGCTCGTGTTCTTAATAGATATGCTCTCTATTAAGTGGTTGTAGATATTCACTCTACTTAAAGTTTCCTCAATTAACGGTTAAAACCGACGGACGTTATATTCACTCACTTCCTTGAGGTGTCCTACTGTTTTCTTGATGTCGTTACAGATATGCGCTCTGTAACGAATCGCGTGTTTGCAGTATCTCCGTTAACGATTGAAATCGATAAAAATTATGTTCATTAATTTTCCCGAGATGTCCTACCGACTGCGCCAGTTACGTTTTATATTAAGCTCGAAAGGTTTTTAAAAATGATTTTATTTTTACAAACCTTTGTTAATTAAGAAACATTTAATTTAGAAATGGTTACAATAATTTAGCTTAATAAAAACAAATACAATTGATGTACATTCAATCGGATTGAGAAACGTCTGTACGATACAGTGGCCGCTTAAACACTGCCGGGGCTCTGTTCTCACACCTATATAATACTAAAGCTGCGTAAGCAGGAATTTTCCTAGCACGCATTTAATTATGAAATGTTCACATAAAATGTTTATATAACTTATATATATATTTTTTTATCATATCAAATTTATCATTTTTTTTTGTACTGCAAGAACCTTTGCGTTTTTAAAACTTTTTATTTTTAACGTTTTAAGTTTTTTTTTAAAGCAACCTAGGCTTAGTCAAAGCCACTCTGAAAGTAATGGTTTATATAGAACGCACCTAATTCACCGATTTATACTCTATCGGTATGCAGTTTTGGATTTCTTAGGACTTAGAAAATAGTTTCCAGGTGTGCCTCATTTTTATATCTCGCAGCATACACACACACGCACACACACACACACACACACACACACACACATATATATATATATATATATATATATATATATATATATATATATATATATATTGTTTGTTTACACATACTTGTAGGGTCTATTACATATCTTTTATATTTCCTTAGTATAATGTTTATATTTTAAAGGCATGTATACTTTAACATCTTGTCTCTGCAATCCACAGCCACTTTATTTAGCAATTTTGCACTTGGCTGTATTACTAGATTGTTGTATAATTTAGTACTATTTTTTGTTAGTTTTGGAGGGTACTTATCTAAAATTAAACGTTTTGAAAAGTTTAAATACTATATTCTAACAGACTACCACTCTATGTTAAAATAGAGGGAAATATAAAAAATTAGTTATTTTAACGTAAAATTATTACAAAAAAGTGTTACGACTGAATCCAGTGCATGTTTTATGTAAACAGTAAATGTAATAATTTAAATAATACGTCCACCGAACAACAATCATTTTCTGATATTACAAACCATTATAGATTGAATTTTGTGTAGGTGTACGCAATGATATGAATTAGGTTAAGAACTTAAATTATTGTTGGTTATAGGATAAATGTTATTATTAATTTTGTTCATAAGATATGCTCAAACTTTAGTAATAAATAATTTATATTTCTACTTTCCAGTCGTAGAAGTCAGTTGACGTATAAGTATTCATGTCAAAGACACAAACTAAACTTTAAAGGATATCTTACTCCTAAAGTGTCACATTCTAGTGTGCAATTGATTACACACAAATGAGCTTCACGCTTAGGGAAGATGGGTTTAAGAGGAGAGACGTATCATAATATTATTGCTGGCGTCGACATTGGCGCCATCTTGCCTCGACCTATTGCACTATACGCGCATCAGATGTTATTGGCGTTTTCCATCTGACTGATTGGGTAATAAAAGTAACATATTTCCAGGAAATGGCTAAAGTGAAGATACATTCGTCTTAAATTGCAATAAACCGGAAGAACTTTCTAACGAAACGGAAAACTCGGCGTTTATTTTTTTTAAAATGGCAATATTTCTTATTGTTCAGTTTTAATGGTGAATGGATGTGTGGTATGGGCAGTGAAAATATACGGATATGCTATAAGAATTCAAAGATAAAAGAGAAGCTCGTGAAAGGATAGTACGAGTTAAGACGTGTAAGAGTATATTTTATGAAGAAATCACTTATAAACAGAAATAATAATAACAGAAATACTTTAGAAAAAGTCTCAATGAAGGTGTTAGTTTCGTTAAAACACTGCTGAAAATTGATAGTGTAGCCTAACTATTATCAAATAAAGCTATATTTTAAAATAAAAGAAAATTACGGAGAAAATGGACCACTGGAAATTAATGTGAACAGAACACCTATAAATTGGAAAAATAAATTCGGAAAGTGGTTGCCTAACAGTTTCTAGAGTAGGCTAATTTTCAAGAATGGCATGAGTACCTTAGAAATTCTTTAGAGAGTGATTCCCAAATAGATTAAATCTCTCTCATTATCACTGAGTATAAACACACAAATGCGCCTATTTAAGGAGTGGAGCCTATAGAGGTTTAAAGATCCATTTAAATACACTCTTAGGGCCTTTATTGTCACGTTATTACAACCTTTTATGCAGTGAGTTTGACAAATAAAAGCCGAATCGTGTGATTTTATTTTTGAAAAAAGGTAAAGCGAACTACCAGTAAGCTTGTTTAGAGTTACCTTTTTTTTAAATTTAACGTAATATTTTTGAGAGTATTTATGAACTTGTAGTCCACCATATTGTGAAAGTATTGTAATGTTAACGTTTGCTATTACTGAAACACATATTTGATTGCAGTTGCTCACAGAGGTAAATTATTCTAAAGTTGTAAGTACTACCCTGATTATTTCGCACACTTTCAGTGAAATATAAAGAGAAATAAACAGCAAATACCGAGAGAACTTAGACAATAAAACAAAAGAAAATATAATTGCAAATTTAATATTCTAAGCCTTTTCTCTACCAAATAAAATTACATTGTTCTCTTTTCTATTACAAAAACTATACACCTTATCTCTAGATAAAACTAAAGGTTGTCTATCACCTTAGGTATAGACAACTCCTTAATTTTATAGCATTATAGGACTCCATCTATAGCAACTCTAATAGAAATATCATATTAGAAGGATATATAATGAATAATATTATAACAAATTTTTGAAAAATTCAAAGTAGGCTATATTTAAAATATGGCATCTATTTTTGGAAAAGTCAGTAGTAGTCTTCTGGAAAGTTCAGCCTGATAAGATAAACAAAACTGTCAACGACAAACAGAAAAGGTTTTCTCTACTATATTGAAAATGATACTGTCCATTCATATTTCTCTTTATTTTAAATGAGCACGTTTTTAATCGAAGGTGTAGTGTTTTAACAATTTTTGAACAAATCTAAACGAAACTACACGAAATTTGATCAACGTAGTGGTAATACAAAAGGACAAATATATTTATTTATTGCTAAGCCTTTTCTCTACCAAATAAAATTACATTGTTCTCTTTTCTATTACAAAAACTATACACCTTATCTCTAGATAAAACTAAAGGTTGTCTATCACCTTAGGTATAGACAACTCCTTAATTTTATAGCATTATAGGACTCCATCTATAGCAACTCTAATAGAAATATCATATTAGAAGGATATATAATGAATAATATTATAACAAATTTTTGAAAAATTCAAAGTAGGCTATATTTAAAATATGGCATCGATTTTTGGAAAAGTCAGTAGTAGTCTTCTGGAAAGTTCAGCCTGATAAGATAAACAAAACTGTCAACGACAAACAGAAAAGGTTTTCTCTACTATATTGAAAATGATACTGTCCATTCATATTTCTCTTTATTTTAAATGAGCACGTTTTTAATCGAAGGTGTAGTGTTTTAACAATTTTTGAACAAATCTAAACGAAACTACACGAAATTTGATCAACGTAGTGATAATACAAAAGGACAAATATATTTATTTATTGCTAAGCCTTTTCTCTACCAAATAAAATTACATTGTTCTCTTTTCTATTACAAAAACTATACACCTTATCTCTAGATAAAACTACAGGTTGTCTATCACCTTAGGTATAGACAACTCCTTAATTTTATAGCATTATAGGACTCCATCTATAGCAACTCTAATAGAAATATCATATTAGAAGGATATATAATGAATAATATTATAACAAATTTTTGAAAAATTCAAAGTAGGCTATATTTAAAATATGGCATCGATTTTTGGAAAAGTCAGTAGTAGTCTTCTGGAAAGTTCAGCCTGATAAGATAAACAAAACTGTCAACGACAAACAGAAAAGGTTTTCTCTACTATATTGAAAATGATACTGTCCATTCATATTTCTCTTTATTTTAAATGAGCACATTTTTAATCGAAGGTGTAGTGTTTTAACAATTTTTGAACAAATCTAAACGAAACTACACGAAATTTGATCAACGTAGTGGTAGTACAAAAGGACAAATATATTTATTTATTGCTAACGTGTGTGAAGATAAGACTGTGTTAAAGCAGTAGGTTCATGTCGTGGTACATATATTGCAAGAGGGTCTTTCTACGATAGTTGCAAACTTTCTGATTTTTGTCCTTACATTAACCCTCTTTTATATCTTATTTCCTTCATTAAACTTTTTGAAATAAATGCCTTTTATTGTAGTTTTAAAGGACCACTCCTAAAATCTCTTTTGTTAATGTATTTTATTTACCACTTATTTTATATTTAAAATGGTTACGTTTAGAGCGGGATGCCGTTTACTAAACAGTTCAAATGTGCAATCAATACTATTAGCTTCGGGAAATGTACACCAACAGCTATCATAAACACGTCCGGGGGAAAATCTCTGCCTAAAAGCTCTGCAGGAGTGTAACACTCGGCAAACACTATGACTAAGTCAACAGTAAACATTTACCCGCGCTAATGCAGTGCTTTGCGATTCTTTCTTGCTTATTTACCAAAGAATAAACCAAAGGTTTATAAAGAATTAACAATCTTATCAATTTTTAAACATCACTTGCATTTATTCTCTTCAATTAACTCTACACATTATTCCAAATTTATATTAATATTTTGCAGTTACAGGATTGATATCTTAACTAATATTACAATGATAAAAGGTGGACTTCTGAGGCTTTTGATTTCTAATAAAATAACATAACAAAAAAAACAGTATTAAAATTTTATTCTTCCACTCGGGTCGCTATTACGGGAACTTTGCTATTAAATTAGAAATGGTGAAACTAGAATAATTTTTATAAATTTTGATGAAATTAAAATTTGTTCTGAACTAAAAGATAGATGTCTGTTGGCTATACTTATATTCAAATAATACTTATTGTTCTGAAGAGTCCCTGGAATCCTGGCCTTGGTTATTACCTTCTGCACTTACACTTGACAAAAAAAAAAACTTACAATATATATTTGTAAAAAAAACTTTTACGTCGCAACTTTTTAAAATTTACTTATAAAAAAACTCTTTACTTAATTTACTCAATTTCTCCCTTTACAACATTTCGATCCTGGTCCCCACCAATCTGCCTGCCTTTCTCTGAGACTCTCCTCAAACGTCTCTAACTTCCACGATCGTTTAGTTTTTATTGAAAAATCTAATCTTTCCCACTACCACAAACAGTTCAACAATTAGCTCAACCTAACGGTACACGGTTATTTTCCCAGGCTATATCGGCCGCTGGATTTACCTGTCTTAACCACTATGGACCCTTCTCAATTGTCTATGGTTGCCGGACTCAACTTATAGCTTACCTGGAAAAGGATAATGACATGGTACCTGCTTTGTCCGCACTAGAAAAACTATTTGTGCCTTTCCTTGCCTAATTCTACAGATGATTATTTTAGCAACTAACTGAATTTAATCTAAAGTCTCGTACTTTATATTATTATATATATAAATATCGCAGTATGTTTTCTTGTGTATTAATAAAGAACAAAAGTCTAAACACAAATACAAGAATTATAATTGAATTAACAATTCAAAGCTTTTCGTTGGCTAACAGTACCAACATCATCAGGAATATTAAACAATTAAAATTAACATATGTGCAAATTAGATCAAATAAATAGTTATACCAAATCAATTACAATGTTGTTAAAATTTTTTATTTTTTATTTTGCTGCCCTTACATTACAAACACTGAATATATTATCAAATTTAGATTTTACTTGTATTTGTTCATTTATCAAGTCATTATTAGTATTATATTTATGTATTTCTAAAGCTTCATAAATATTCATTCTCAGGCCTTTGTTAATTTCTTTTATAAGTATCTTATTATCTATATTGGGAAATAAGTGATTATTATTAATACAATGACTAGCAAAATTTGATTTATAAATTTCTGGCTTTTTATATGCATTAAAATGTTCTTTATATCTACCTTTAAGTTTTTTCTTAGTTTGTCCTATATAAACTTCATTACAATGATCACATTCTAATTTATATACACCGTTTTTGCATGCATTTTATTAATATTATTATTATTCATTACATTTATTAATTTATTATTAGTATTATAAGCGAATTTTATGTTGCTACGTTTAAACAATTTTGTGATATTTTTTACTTCATTACCAAAAAATGTAAATGAAGTCCATATGATATTTTCATCATTATTTTTGTAAATTAGATTGTTATTTTGTTTCTTTAAAATATTATAATTAAGTTTATCAACAGTTTTCCTTTTATAGCTATTCTCAATTGCAATTTGATAGATAATGTTTTGCTCTCTTATCTTGTTTTCATTATTCATAGGTATTTTATGTAATCTATATAATAAATTGTATAATGCAGCCATTTTTTGACTATATTGATGGTTAGAATTATTAGGTATAATTTGGTTAGTTTGTGTCGGTTTACGATATATGTTAAATTCAAATTCATTAATATGTCTTATAATTGTTATATCTAGAAAGTTGATCTTATTATTTTTCTCCATTTCATAAGTAAAATTAATATTTTTATTTATCATATTTATTTTATCTAAAATAGTTATTAAGTTTATACCATTATTATTAGATACATATAAACCATCATCTACATATCTAAACCAATAGCAGTTTTTATCAAATGTCTGTATAATTTTATTTATTTTATCATCTATATATTGTAAAAATATTTCAGATATTATATTCGATAAGGGAGAACCCATGGCAAGACCATCTTCCTGTTTGTAAATTTTATTATTATATGAAAAATAATTTTGATTTTATATTATTTTTAATGTATTTATAATTTCTAATATTAATTTTCTATCTTTTTCATTTTGCTCTAATCTAGATTTTATAATATTGAGAGTCTCTTTTATAGGAATATTTGTGTACATATTTTTTATATCTAGTGATATTAATTTTGTTTTATTATCAATATTAATTATTTTTAATTTATCAATAAGGTTAATAGAATTACTTATGGTATGATTATTATTTAGTTTCATTTTATCTTTAAGAATAGATGTTATGATTTTAGATATTTTATAAGAAGGGGGCATTCATAAAATTTACTAATGGTCTAATTGGTTTCTCAATTTTGTGTAATTTAATAAGTCCATTCATTATTGGAATTTTTGGATTATCGTTCATATAATTACTAATATTATATTTATTAAATAATTTATAAGAAGATTTTATTAAATTTTTTATTTCATTTTGATATTTCTTTGTAGGATCCTTATATATTTCACTAAATTGATTTTCATTTATATATTTTTCTGTTTTATTTATGTGTTCGTCCTTATCAATAATTACAATAGCGTTACTTTTATCAGCTTTTACTGTAATTAGATTGTTATTTTGTAGTTTATCTTTTAAATCTTTAACTCCTAAATATGTTTGTCTATGGGTTTTATTAATTTTATTAGTTTTAATTAATTTTTTTATTTCATGAGCTGCTTCGATTCTGGTACTATCTTGTATATTTTCATTTAATTTACTAATGGCTATTTCTGTATCTATTATTATATTATCAATATCTTTATTTATGTTTCTTTTTATATTGATTTTATTATTTTCAAGTAGTTTTATTTCGCAATTATTAAATTTAGTATTAGATAAATTAACAACATTAGGGTGAAAGCTATGATATTTAACTTCAGGTATTATCTTCATTTGTTTTTCAAGTTTCAAATTATTTAGTTTTTATTGATAAATAATGGTTTTTAAGCATGAAAGATCTAATTGTCTAAACTAAATTATATAAACATTGCTTTTGTCTTTTATCTTCATTTATTATACATATATTTTATATTTTTATTTAAAGCTAAACTGATTTGACTAAGATGTAAACTCATAATAAACCAAATAAATTGATAAATTAAAGAAATTGGTAATTTAAAGGAAATGATTAATTAAGGCGAATAATTTAATCTTTTGCTTTAATTTTACATTGTGTCCTTGGGAAAGTTCAGACAAGCTTAAAAATTTAACTTTTAATACCATTATGTAAATGTTTTAGTAACTACTGTGTAACCTATTACAGATAACGTGACTGGGGAAACAAATAAAAATTCTAAGCAGTATTAAAGCCATTCCAACTATATTTGTAATTTCATTAAATTTGCTAATACTTGACAAAGCATTTTAGATTGCATTATTAAGGCAAACACAAAACGCCTACTACACGTTCATTTATCTAAAGCCTGATTTATTCAGATCAAGTTTTGGAACGATTTATTTCTTGGAACAGCGTAACTTTTGTAATTTAAAAACAGACGAGAGGGAGAAATTAAATTGTGGCCAAATTTCCATACGAAATACAATCGGATCAAAATGGGATTGCCTTAAGAAAATATGAACCGTTTTACCTAGTAATTAGCAAATATTGTGCGATTTGTTCATATAATATATAAAATATTGTAAACGACATTTGTTTAAAATAAATTTAGTTTAAAATAATTTAGTTAGATATTAATGTTTAGGGTAACGGCGTTAATTGTTTAAGCTTTAGGATATCTTGTTTAAGCTTTAGGATATTTTGTTTAAGCTTTAGGATATCTTGTTTAAGCTTTAGGATATCTTGTTTAAGCTTTAGGATATCATGTTTAAGCTTTAGGATATCTTGTTTAAGCTGCTCTTAATAATTCCTTAAAATGCACTCGTTAAGTTTTGGTTTTACGTGGAAGTTACTTAAATAAGTGTCGTAAAACGTAACAAACACCAACGGTGGTATATGTTTTGTGTGAAGCTTCTATACTGATAGGGTTTTGTAAAGCCTAGTGTAATTTAGTATTTACAATTTGTGTTAAATGAAGACTTTATATGTTTATCTTAATAAATATTTTTTCGGGTATTTTAAGTTTACAGAATTAGTTTATGGGATTTTCGGAAAACTGATGATGAGGAGAACGGATGAATATGGATCTGAAGGAACATTGTAAAGAAGAGACATCAAGATCTAACGGGCCACGTCTCTAGTTTGAGGGTCACGGGTATAGCCCTTTAGGTAAGGCCAACTTAGAGTGAATAAAGGTCTGATTGCACTATGTGAACCAAACACACTGGAAAATAGTTACATAATCCACCTAAACAGAAAAGGTAGATATTAGTTTTGAAAAGCTTACGGTAAACCGGAACATGTACTGTAACAAAAACGTTCAACACACAAGAATAGACGCAGGAAGACTTGAGGAAGTCTTTGTTGTGTCTCCACAACCAACCCTTCAACCATCTGAAAAATTTATTATTATTTTCTTTCTTTCCCTCTTTCCATCCACCCCCCTTTTTGCTTTCCCTGTTTCTCTGTCTCTTTCCAATATATATACAATCACTTATATCCTGGAGTCAAAATATTAAAATGCCTATATTATACATTATTATGTTTTACGGATAAATGAAATTAATATTATTATATTTAATAATGTTTAATATCTATAATATATAATATTATATTATATAATAATCTGTTATATCAATTATATATAATATAGTTATATTCTATATGTTATTATAAAATAATATGTAGTATATAATAATATATAATAATATTTGTATAGATAATAATATTTCACATAATATTATGGCACTACATTAATATTGCGTAATAAGTAATATTACATATTATATATATATATATATATATATATATATATATATATATATATATATACATGTGTGTGTGTGTGTGTGTGTGTACATAGGCCTATATTATACAAAGGTTATAGCATAACTGCTCTAATTAAAAAAATATATAATGTATTTTGGACACTAGCTAAAGTTTGCAAAGAACAGTGTAAGGGATTACCACTCAGCATTACCACCTTGCAACTGTAACTGACCTAAATCCCCCCCTCCAGTG
This sequence comes from Prosapia bicincta, assembly GCA_036971475.1. Classification (NCBI taxonomy): domain Eukaryota; kingdom Metazoa; phylum Arthropoda; class Insecta; order Hemiptera; family Cercopidae; genus Prosapia; species Prosapia bicincta. The sequence goes on along the minus strand of JBAIZL010000004.1, from coordinate 120,675,776 downwards.
CAGCCAACTGTAGTTTTATTAGCGCAAAGTTGACTTTAATTTCACGGTAGCCGAGCACATGATGAAATATTGTGGAGCATTTTGTGATTTCTCTATCATTTGAAAGAGAGCCTTTAATGCTAGGTCTTAAAAACTGTAAAACATAAAAATGAAAACATCACATTGAAAGATAAATGTTGTATCTTAAGTAAAATTATTTTCCCCTCGCTCTCTCAGTGTATGTCTGTTATTGCGTTGGAATACTTGAGGTAAAACTATAAAATTTGTAAAAAAAATGCTAATATAACATTCGATGAAATTTTGTAAAATGTTTTTAATAATGGTCATGGATACCTTATGCAGGATATATATATATATATATATATATATATATATATATATATATATATATATATATATATATATGTACTGGAAATGTACCTAGAAATTGTCGAATGTCGAAAACTATTGTGAGAAAATCTTTTACTAATTGTTAAAAAGTTGCATCTTGTTCTAAACTTTATATGAAATTTCTATTGTAATTCTCATTAAAACATGATATTTCTAACTAGTCGGCTACGTTCTTTGCTCAGACAAAGTATTGAGGCGAAACTTCAGTCTGTATGCATTACCTTACATCAGAGAATAATATCTCATATTTTATAAGAAATAGTTTAATACTTTTAAACTTAAATAAAACTTTATCGTAAAAAATTCCTCGTATATAATAAATCAATTTGTTACTTTTTAGAGTCTGTTTAAATTACTATCGCTCTTTTAATTTCCAATTATTTGTTTAGGGCTACCTTGAGGCACTTCTCCAAGACCACAAGTAGAAAGAAAGTCAGTTTAGGACAAAAGTGGTGGGGGCGCTGGCGTCGAAGCAGTAACCTAACCAAACATAAATCAGCCAGATGGCAGCTAACCTAACCCACCCCTAAGTGTGTTGTGTGTTAGGCGTGGTTGTGAGGTAAGTTGCCCTGGGGTGGGGGATGATTTTTCTACAAAAACAAGATTGCGTCGCGTTAGTGTTATAACCTAGCCTATCCAGCCTTAAGTGTGTTGTGTGTTAGGGGTAGATGTGGGAGTTGTTGCAGGGGGGGTGGGTTTGGAGATGGGGGTAGTTTTTGGAACATTTTTTCGAAAAATGTGTGTTGTGTGTATGGGTTGTGTTTGAGGTGTTTGGGTTCGGCCCGGGGGTGGGGGTAGTTTATAATAATAATATATGAAATCGCCAAAAAATGATCGGTTAGATCAAATGACCAACGATTCAACTAAATAACATTGAAACACTGTATTACGCTAAATTCAACCTACCAACTTACACGCATCTCAAACGACCAACAATTTACATCGAGTTAACCAACAGTCTGTGTCAAATGACCAACGTTTCAACTAAACAACATTGAAAAACTATCGTACGTGCCGTTTAACCGACCAACTTACACTCATTTCAAACGACCACCAATTACGTTGAATTCAAATAGTCAACAGGTTGTGCAGGGAATCAACCTTTCACATTGCAGGGGCTCGATAGACTTACGCAACACACATGCGGTCGCTGTAAGGCGTGTAGGCTTATTACTATGTTAAGCCAGCATGCAATATACTCTAAATAGTCCTATATAGTGTGTTAAACAAATATGTATGTAAACCTACATAGGCTTATTACTATGTTAAGCCAGCACTCATTATATTCTAAACTCTAAATAGCCCTATATAGTGTATTAAACAAATATTCGTATAAACCTACTATGTTGAGCCAACATGCATGATAGCCTACATACTGTGTTAAACCAATATGCGTGTAAGCCTACGTACATACTATGCTGGGCCAACAATCATGCTATCCTACACAGGCTTATATACTATGTTAAACCATCATGCATGATAGCCTACATACTGTGTTAAACAAATATGCATGTAAGCCTACATACTTAATATGGTAAGCCGACATACATGATTCCCTACATGGGCCAACTATAAGGCCTACTATGTGGGTAAACCACTGGCCAATGCCTTTATGAACTGAGCCTTACACACATTTACATCGCATCTAGGTATGTTCTATCAGGTAGAGCCTCAAGAAGGCAACCGCATATTTCATATGCGGGAAGTACTATATGGCATAGCTACCAAAGCATACCACCATAGCTATGTAAAGGCACCAATGCATAAACTATCACGTCCACGTAGGTGACGGTCAACAAATATTACAATATAATTAAAAAGTCACGCGACCTATATACATATTGTGTTATACCAACATGCATGTTAACCTACATACATACAGTGTTAGGCCAACATTCATGTTAACCTATATAGGTGTATACACTATGTTAAGCCACCATGCAATATACTCTAAATAGCCCTATATACTGTGTTAAACCAATATACATGTTAACCTATATACATCCTGTATTAAGCCAATATCCCCCTAAGGCACTGGCAAAAGCCTTTATGATCTGAGCCGTAGACCTTAGACAATATCTCTAAATTGATAGCTACCAACGCATACTCTTCCAAAATAGCTATGTAGAAACTGTTATCCACTGGTCAAAGCCTTTATGATCTGAGCTGTACACGTATTGTCTTCTATTCCAGGTATGTTGTATCAATTACAGCCTTTCGACCCACGGACTAAGACAATAGTTACGTAAATACCTTCATCAATTCTTAGGTAAAGCCACCCCGAAGTCAGGCCTTAGGTAAAGCTACCTTGGAGTCTGGCCTTAGGTAAAGCCACCCTGGAGAAAGGCTTTAGGTGAAGCCACCCCGAAGTCAGGCCATAGGTAAAGCTACCTTGGAGTCAGGCCTTATTTAAAGCCTCTTTGGAGCTAGACCTTAAGTAAAGCTACCTTGGTGTCAGCCCTTAAGTAAAGCAACCCCGGAGACAGGCCATAGGTAAAGCCAGCCTGGAGTGGTAAAACAGATACGTAAAGGCAGCTACTATTGCATACCCTATCACAATAACTCCTTAAAGACGGCTACCACTTAACAATAGCTACGTAAAATCTGTTACCAATCCATGACCAAAGAAGGTAGTTACCCAAAGGCCTCTAATAATGCATGACCAAAGGCAACAGCTACGTATAGACATCTACCAATGCATCACCTAAGCCAATAGTTACGTAAAGTCAATGCATTACCTATCATCATCATCATAGCTCCATGAAGACAACTACCAAAGCATACCATATCACAATAGCTACGTAAAAACAGCTATCAATGTATGACCTAGCTACATTAAGACAGCAACCAATGCATAGCCTGCCAAAAAATACATAGCCTGACATCCGATACATAGACTGACAACAGATACGTAGCGTGAAAACATGTACATAGTCTTATAACAGATACATAGCCTGACAACAGAAACATAGCCTGACAACAGATACATACACTGACAATAGATACATAGCCTTACAACATAATACTACTACAACAGCTACTATTGCATACCCTATCACAATAGTTCCAAAAAGACATTTACCAATGCATACCCTATCACAAACGCTACGTAGAGACAATTACCTAGTAAACAGTAACGTAGAGACATCTATTTTGAGCTAAAGAAATAGGTACGTATAGACATCTACCAATGCATGGTCTAATAACTATATCAATGCCTAACCTATCACCATAGCTCCATAAAGACAGCTACCAAAGCATACCCTATCATAATAGCTACGTAAAAACAGCTATCAATGTATGACCTAGCTACATTAAGACAGCAACCAATGCATAGCGTATCACAATAGCAGCGTCAGGAAGCTGCCAATGCTCAATCTCAATAGCTACAGCTACATAAAGGCAGCTACTATAGCATACCCTTTCACAATAGCTCGTTAAAGACAACTACCAATGAATACCTCATTACAATAGCTATTTAAGGTGTAAAATAACAACAGTAAACTCTGGATATACAGGTAAGACTTTATAACGAATATTTAAACTATGATATTTTGAACAATTTTTCCAGGTTCAGAAATAGCCGGTAGCATCTGTCTGCAGGTTTTCTACATATGGGGACCTCTGCACCCTTTCAGCACACTCGTTGCAATAAACGTGACCGCAGGGTACGATGACAGTGGATGGTGGTTTATCTAAGCAGACAGTGCAGTCCGCTATACGGTAGCCGCTGTTTCGATCTCCTTCATTCTGCTCTCCTGAAGTACTCTGTTTCAACATTCAAACAAAAAAGATAATTTATATTATTGTAAATGAATAACATAAATATCAGTATTCTTACAGATTGTAACACATACGACAACGCATGGAAGGATTCGATCGGCCATTACTGCCTTCGCTTCAGCGACAGCCACTCTTCTTCGGCCTTCTTCAAGTAGCTTGTCCAGATCGCCCATCTTAATTCTCCATACGCCGACTGCGTAGAAATTATCCAAATATCTGTCTCTACGAAACGCTGCTTCTAAGTCCGATACAAGTCTTCTTAATATACGTAGTGCATCAGTCGATACGCTACGAGCTGCAGCTGCACGTGCATTTCCCACAGCTGTCTAAAGAAGATTATATAGAAATTAAATTAATTTATAACTCTTGCATATTACTACTATTATCACCGTACAATAAAACTTACTAAATATTGAGGAGGATATCGTATCCTATTTCCTAAACAAAGGAAACAGTCAGGTCGGGCGTGCTCGACTCCTTGTATGTGCTTCAGTTCCTCCACTAATTCACCTGAATGAGAAGCTCGATCTCTGAGTCTATTTATAACGTGATTTATTAGTGCAGCCTATGAAATAAATTTATTAGTAATGAAAAATACAAAAATAACAGTAATAATTCATTAATAATACAATAATCACCGGTGGTTGGTGGTTGGTAGACTCAATGCTACGAACAGGTCCTCTGGTTCTAAAAAAAGTATTTGTTCCCTGAAAGAAAAAAGCTTATTAGATATGAAATCGAAACTGATAATAATCTAAATTGTTTATAATTACCTGTGATATACTACCACTTGTCTCCCCACTTGGTTCTGCTTGATCAACCATCGAATGGTAGCTATAGTACGGTGTCCATGAAATCCTTCGTAATATTGATGGACTACGTCTGTTACGATCGATTTCGTTACCATGATTACTTAATTCTTCCCAAATACCTGTTTCATCGTGGCCAGAATCACTATTTCATACTTACCTCTGATTGATTACTTCTATCGGTCATCGTTAATCTGAATGCAACACACCTAATTGCAAAGCGCTGAAGACTGGTGCTGTCTGTATGAAAATACTGGCATATATACTGAACGCCTATTATTCCACACCTCCTCGCTACCGTGTCCCCATGACGTATTTGCTCATCTCAAGCCGAAAAACGGTTACCAATTCATGACCAAAGTATATAATTACGTAAAGACCTCTATCAGTGCATGACCAACGGCAATAGCTACGTATAGACATCTACCAATGCCTGACCTAAGCCAATAGTTACGTAAAGTCAATGCATTACCTATGATCATAGCCCCGTGAAGACAGATACAATTTCATACCGTAGCACAAAAGCTCCGTAAAAACATTCATGTTAGTGCATGAGCTAAGACAATTGCTCTGTAAGGACAGCTACCAATCCATAACCTATCACAATACCTCTTTACATGGCAGATGCCAGGATGACCCTTTTCTGTACCAGAGTATGCTGCAAATGCCACCTTAGACATGCTAGATGCCCTGATGATCCTCTTCCGCACCAGAGTATATTGGATGTGCTACCTTAGACATGCTAGATGCCCTGATGATCCTCTTCTTTACCATAGTATGCTTTTCTGTACCAGAGTATGTTGCAAATGCTACCTTAGATGGGAAGACGCGATACTCCACTTCGGGGGTAAAAGATAAATCCTATTTGAAATGAGAAGGACATGATGACTGTATATCCTTGACCCTGAATTACTTTGTAGATGGAAAGAGACGATACTCCACCTAGGGCAAAAGATGAATTTTATTGAAAATTTGTTGTAGTGAGAAATTCATGACTAGCGTCGGAACATGATCATAGGACATGGCACAAGTATGTAACAGCCCTAACGCCTTTACTGTAAAGCCTTGCCCGGTGATTGCCATGTAGATGGCCTAATGTTAAAATAAGTATAGGTGGCAAACCTATAGAGGTAACAGTACTCATAAAACAGTTAATCCTATACAGGTGGTAACGTATACATATGACTTACCTATTGCCAGGATCATCCTGGCATCAAGCATGTTAAGTCCTAGCTGGAGGAAGGTCCCCGGCGACGGGGTAACCTCGTAAACCTTCTAGTCTGATAGGGGTCGCATTTTGACAAGGTGTGGTGATCATAGGATCTGGCGTTGGATGGGAACCGTTTCCGGAGGGGGCTAACGCTCTGCCCCAGGCGATGGGGTAACCCCTACCAGCCTTAGGTTTGTAAAGTGGGCATAATGGTGACGGTTACAACCCCCCGGATGAGACACAGAGAGCAAGTAATATAAGTACGAGCAACAAATCTAGCAATAGCTCCAAGTGATTAGTTTCAGTGTGAAATTTCACACAAGCATATCGAATGGGGGTTTCGGACAACATCACCTATCTACCCAGACTTGCCTGTCACAGCGCTCGCGTGTTCGAATCTTGAACTAAATATGGACTCATCCACTGCACCCGGACTCGTCTTCCCCCACACCTGCACATGGACTCACCCGTCATGACCTCATCGACATGGGAATTATATCAGATTTGTACATTCAGTGTTCAGTGTGCCTTGCGTGATCGTATACATAAGTGCGTGTCAGTAAGTAGATAGTAAATATGTCTTCATTGTCGGCTAAGTTTTAAAATTTAAATTCTGTAGATTCCATACCTATACGCGGTCTGAAGATAGACAGGGCCTATAAAATTGTAAATGCGCGATCTGTCGAAACAAAGTATGGTAATGCTGTACTTGTAGACCTACAGGTAGATGAGGACAAACGAGCTGTCTTTCTTCCTAAACGATACGCTACGGCATTGTATGAGGAAGATTTAAACTCTGTTATAGGCAAATTTTTAACTGTTACCAAACACGTTGGTCAGACTGTGAATTTGGACATAACAGAATATTATTATTATTTTTGGAACGTTTCAGCATGTTTTCTTTTTTAGTGTTTTAATTTTTTTATTTTACAGTGCCTTTATCTTTGTTAAATATCTGTGCTATAGAAGTCTGAGCATGCGTTCAGACCAGAAAACATATAGACAATTTGGAATTACCTGTAACTGTAAACCAAACTTTGATAAAATCTTTTAAAGACTATGTATTGATGAAAACTTGTGATACTTCTGATTTTGATATTTTATCTATAGATTTCAATAATTAAAATTTTTCTGAATTTTTATGTTAACGAACCACCATGCAGAGGTACCTGTTTTTGCCTATGAGAGGACATTTTTAAAATTTATTAGATTTCACTACAGCGGTCTGTCTAACAATAATAATATTTGCCGAGAGTGTTTGAGTAGCTTGGTTCTCCGCCAATCTGAAAATTTCGATATTAAAAGAGCCTGTTACACGTACTTTACAGCCGATGTAGACGGTTTTGATTTTTTACATTATATCTGGGACTCCGATAACTGGTGTGATATTTGTTTAAGCCCATTATTTAAATTATTTAGTTTTAAAGACTTTTTACAATCAAGTCCAGAAGAGAGCTATACTTTAGTCAAATATTGTGAACCGTTAATCTGTAAATCATACATTCACGAGAGATGGCTTCTACGTCGCAACAGCCTATAAACACTCAAATTGTAAGTAACTACTGTTTAAAATTTTTCAAAGTTGTAGTATTTTTCAAATTATGTAATGCCTAGATTACACAATATATTGAGTGTTAGTTTATTTATCAATAGCATTTAATCTGTATTTATAGGAAAGCATATTTTTCAGTATTCTTTTTCAAATTATGTGAAGCCTAGATCACACAATATATTGAGTGGTAGTTTATTTATCAATAGCATTAATTCTGTATTTATAGGAATGCATATTTTTCAGAATTCTTTTTCAAATTATGTGAAGCCTAGATCACATAATATATCAAGTGTTAGTTTATTTTCAAAAGCAGTTAATCTGTAATTATAGGGAAGCAGATTTTCAGAATTATTTTTTAAATTATGTGAAGTCTAGATCACACAGTATATTAAGTGTTAGACTATTTCAAATTCTTATGGAATCTGTTTATTTTCATTTTTATAGGAGTACAATTCACTTTCATCAGATTCTACAGCTTCGTCACTAACCCTTCAGGAATCGCCATCTTATTCACCTCCTGCACTACCACTACCAGCCCCTTACAGGGAACCTTCATCTCTAAACGTTCCGCCTTCAACCACTAGGAATTGTTACGGACGGTGACGATGAAGAAAAGCCTAGACAGCAGCGTCAGGAATCGCCATCCTATTCACCTTCTGCCTTTCCAGCCCCATACTATGGCCCCTCATCTCCAAGTGTTCTGCCTTCCTGACCGCAAGGAATTGTTACGGATAGCGAAGAGGATGATCTTAGACCCGGTAGGCTTCTATCGAGTTGGGATGATATATTTTCGTTTCGTCTACACGATTTCCTATTGGATTTGCGCTCACCGTGGGACCTGCCTTCACCCTACGCCTGCGCACAGACGTTGGATTACACTTTGATGGAACTCCGACTGGTGATTAGGGATTTTTGAACCTCTGCTTCGAGACCTTACTACAGAACGAGCAAAACGTTTTCATTTAACGTTTGGGGCATGACAAAGAGATTCCTAGTGGATATTGTGGAGATGGGAGACGACCATTTACGAACTACCCACCGTACCATTAATAGGAACAATAATGTAAGTAGATTTTCATATCATTTCACAAATTTTGTTTCTTTCATTTGACTTTTATGGTTCTTACAGGATATCTGGACCGAATTACTAATCGTAATATTTCTTACAGGATTTTTAAAATCATATACAATTGATACTAATTCACTTTATGTTTTCTCACAGAATACCCTCGAAGCGCCGTTGCTACACCTTGTGGTCATGCTTTTCGTCTAACCTGCCTCTCACGATGTTACTATTGTCCGATTTTCAGAGCATAGATCGTCAACTCTTTTACATTATATATGTCATAATGAGAGAGAATAATTTTGATCATTTTATATCAGTGCACTGTAACATTATTATTATCATGTACTATTAGTTTTAATAAACATAATGCTGATAATGCTAATTGTAAATTTTATTTTTCTAACTTCCTTAGTCGCTTGTTTAGGAATATTGTATTTACTGTTATATGAACATTGACAGTGCAGATTTACAGGAAACTATATCACGCGTTAAACAAATTTATATATATTTAGTACAGTTTGTAACCAATACATCTTTGTCTATTTTTTATACTTGGTTCTGAGAAATTTCATCTTTAATTATTAATTTCAGCTGGATGATTTTACTTTATCTAAATCCCCTTGAGTCTTTTTAATTTTTAAAATCAATTTTACAATACTCTTTAAATACATTTTTCTCTATTTAAACACAGCTTATGAAGTTTACTTGTCATAGCAAATTAGCAGTCGTAATGTGAGCGGATGCGATAAGGCAATTCCCTCAAAGATTGTTGGTTTTTTGTACTTGGTAGGCGAACGGTTGAGATAAGGCAACCCCCGCACAGACTGTTGGTTAATTAGGTGTAATTTGTTGGTCGGCTAAACTGCACGTAAGACAGTGTTTCAATGTTGTTTAGTTGAAACGTTGGTCATTTGATCTAAGCGATCATTTTTTGATGCTTTCATATATTATTATTATAAACTACCCCATCCCTCCGGATTGAACCCACCCCCACATCTAACCAACAACCACCCCAAACACATACAACACTTAAGGGTTTGTTAGGTTAGGACTCTAGGCGATGACATCTTGCAAACTTCATCCCTCCGTGACCCACAAAACTCACCCCTAACACACAACACACTTAGGGGCAGGTTAGGTTTCATGCCATCTAAGCGACTTGGGTTTGGCAGCACTACCGAGCCCCTGCAATGTGATAGGTCGATTCCAACACACAGCTTGTTGTTTTTTTTAATTCAACGGAATTATTGTTCGTTTGAAATGCTTATAAGTTGGTCGGTTGAACGGCACGTACGATAGTTTTTCAATGTTGTTTAGTTAAAACGTTGGTCATTTGACACAGACTGTTGGTTAACTCGATGTAAATTGTTGGTCGTTTGAAATGCGTGTAAGTTGGTCGGTTGAACTTAGCGTAAGACAGTGTTTCAATGTTGTTTAGTTGAAACGTTGGTCATTTTGATCTAACTGATCACTTTTTGGCGATTTCATAAATTATTAATTTACCCCCATCCCTCGGATCGAACTCACCCCCCATCTAACCAACATACACTCTAAACATATTCCATACACATACAACACTTTTTCTTAGGTTAGGACAATAGCGCGACGCAGTTAGGCCTTCATCTTGTAAAATCATCCCCCACCCCGAGCCGAACCCACCCCCACAGACATCCAAAACAAAATCCATACACACAACACACAGTTTTCGAAAACGTTTTCCAAAAACTACCCCCAACTTCAAACCCACCCCCGGTTCAAACCCCAAAACTCACCCCCACAATCACCTCTAACACACACCACACTTAGGGGTAGGTTAGGTTAGCTGCCATCTGGCTGACTTAGGTTTGACAGCACTCTTGTCCCATTTTGTTCTAAACAGACTTTCTTTCTACTACCACACTTTAATCATTATATAACTTCTCATTCGAATTTATGATTTCTCCCAAGAGTCAACAGTGCTTTTAGTCTAAACTGCTTTTAGTCATTCATGGTTTTTTAGTATTTACTTATGTAGTTATTTTCTTTGCTTTATAGTATTTAAAAACATTGTCTCATAGTATAAATTAATGTGAAATTAGAAGCATTTTAATAACAACTGTAGAATACATTTTTGTAAATATAAACTTTTGTTTCTTTCTTCTTGTCCGTACTATAATTTCACCACGCCATTAAAATACATTTTAATAACAAACCATCTAAATGTTGAAAAAAATACAAAAAAAATTATTTTGTTACTTCCTCAACTAACACAGCCCTACTCGGACAACTTGCCTACACAAGTTTCCATAACATTATAATGAACTCTATTTACATAACCATTGTGCAACTATTTATAAATTTAATGGTCTTTAAACAGCTGTATTGTTATAAAACCACTATATACGAGAATGTATCTTAGAGACTAAAAGAGTATCGATTCAAGTATATATATCGAAATTAATTCATAATTGCCATTGCTAGTTTAGGTCGCAACTGAAATTAATATTGTAATGAAATCCAACCAAAGACCTAAATAGGGTATCTAGGGATGAGGTTCCGTTAGACGATGATGCAATTATAGTTTCGGAATTCAACCACAGTGCCGCTCTGCGTGCAGAGTTTTGTTTAAATGGAAATGTTTTGTCGTTTAACGAAATTTATTTTTGGGGAAGTTGTATAAATAGATATTATATTTAACAATTGACACTAGTTCTTCTCTCCAATCAGTATAAGTTACTGTTCTGACTTCTTTCTCGTTTCACCTTCCGTGGCCTTCTTTATTTTAGTTCCATTATTTAGAACATTATTTTCTTTTCATACTTATTCTCTTAAATGTCACACGAAGGAGTTCTTTTTATACATTTATTTGAGATTGTTCCACTTTCATCGATGTCATATTTATTCAGAAAATAATAGGCGGCTATTAATATATAGAATATAATGCCGAGTCTTTGTGAGTTTTAATTTCGGGAAGATTTTTTTAAAACACATACAAGTATTTACGTCTTATTTCAAATTACTTTTAAAAACGACAAACTAACACATAAATATACCGATAAAAGATAACCCAGAGCGCGATAACGAAACTTCTCTCCTGCCCGTTGAAAATCTAAGGCCTAAAAATGGAAATGAAATAAAAAAAGAAACCTGGGAAAATATTTCCTGGACTGGCTGCAATGGACAAAAGGCAGCAAATTAGGCTTTCACCAATAACACAAGCTGGAGAATACTGAATTTATGGGAATTATTGTTTTTAAAAAAAACTTATTTTTCGAATCAACATTTCTAAATGTATGAAGCACAGGAATAAGAATGCAAAAACCTTTAGTTTAGGCCATGTTTATGTTGGTATTTTAGGTAGCTAAATCACTCAGGAAAGTATTCATTGCCTACTGTTAGTCCACACACTTCCTGTATATATTTAAATATACTGTTCTAACTTTAAATCGTTAATAAAATACTTTACCATTATCCACTAAAGTTTAAATATATTTTTGTAAAACTGTAATGAGTGGATAATACTGGATATTTATACAGATTTTTTCAAATAATTTATTAATGCATGAACTAATTTTTATTTTATTAGTGAATTTTGTTTTCTATTTTGCCAACTTAATATTTTGATCTGTCATATGTATATACATATTTAAATTAATTGTAATTATTTAATAAAATGTAACTAAAATGATTTTTTTTTACTGAACTAAGTAAGAATTGACCTGAACAATTTTTTCGACTACTTTTTTAAAGATTTATAAAACAATACTTTTACAAGTTTATGACAATATACAATATCATGAGCATAAAGTGCAATATATTACTATAAAAATACCGGAAACCCCCCTAAAATAACTAAGATTACACGTTACCTAATGGTAAGCCATTATGCACATTTCGATGATCATGTTATCATCATCAGATTGTACTTTTACAATATTACAATCTAGAAAACAATAATTTAATAAAATGACCTTAGGTAACTTGTACTATTACTTATTTTTGTCTATTTGTGTGATATCGTGACTTTGCCAATATTTTTTGTAAGTTTATGATAAATAAATTCCCATAATGTTTTGTTTATCAGTGCTAATATATCCCCGATGCCCTAAGAAAGCGGTTTTTACGATTTTCTGTAAATCAGTAATGCAAAAAGGTTTTTGAAGTAAATATTTTTAAAACGTTTATGACAGTGTTATATTAAAATAATTGTGTTTACAAGTGAAGTGTATAAAACCAGTTTATGGGCGTAATTCTCAAAACAGACTATGATTTTATTTATTGATGGTTTAGTTTTCACGAACAGTTGTTATTTGTGATACAGAAGTTCTATTAAGCTTTATATTTATATATTGAGAAACCTTCGAACCGCTCATCTCAAATCACTGTATTTACTTTGATTATTCGTGAATTGTTTTGGCCGTTCTTATGATATGTTGGTCGTTCGTTACTTTAATATTTACTTATGATGCGTGGGCTCAGCATCCAATGATGCTTTACCTATTTACACATAAAACAGCTGCAAAGATGAATACGACTTTAATTTCAGCTCTAATACGATTGCGTTGACTCTAAACATAATCTGCAAAGCCTTTACACATTAAACCCCTCATCTGAAGATATGTATTGAATGCAGACGGTATATTTAATAGCATTTGTTCGAATTACAAGTAGATACAAACGTTTATACATACACTTTGTTTTTTCTTTGTAAATTTAGTTTATCACCTTCACATGAGATTTTCTAACTTTGCTTGAGATAATAAAAGTTTCTTTAGGCTGGGTAAGTACTTAGTCAACGAGGATTCCTTTAGATTTGAGGTTAGAAAAAACGTTTCCTCAACTTTTCGAAATAATCGTTTATTGTTTAATGACAGTTTTGTTTTCATCCTTCTATTACTCCCGTTTTTCTTTATCTGGTTAAATGTTTAAAAACTAAAAATTGTATGTTAATTTCTTAGTTCTTTATTATTTTCCTATAAAAGTTTACGGCTTTCTAAAAATAGGACTCAATGTGCAGGAGGAGTATAGATTTTTGTTTTAGAACAAATTGTATATTACAATTTGTTAATAACTTGAAACAACTGTAGTGTAACTAAATAAATATATACAACCTCTTGATCCACAAAAACGTTTTATTATGCTCTGATGTACTCGATTGCAAAAAATTGCTTTGAAATCGAAATGCACATCAGGACTTAAATAAAAGGTTTTTGTGGTTTAAGAGGTTTTATTTATTTATTTTTTATTATGACAGGTTTTTTACAATGTTTTACATTTTAACCTAAGTCTAATGAAATACAGTTTTTAATTTTGTTTTTCCACTCATCCCTATCTGTCCACAATTTATTACCGCATTTATTTATCCGCAATTTATCTGTCCGCTATTTATTTATTTATAGTTTCAATAAATTCTTGTTGAATTTTACAATCCTACGTGCACATAAGCGGACGTTGGGTATGAGCGTAAAACGTTGACTTCATGAAACAGTTGTTAAATCTTTTGCACAACAGAATCGACTTGCTCCAACACAAGTAAATGTATTGGGGCAGCCACATAGTATTCTTTACTGGCAACAATTAGTATTCCAAGTGTTGCACATCCTTGGAACTTATTTCTCTATTTTTAACTCGAAAGTAATTGATTAACCGAAACCTCCAACACTGTTCTTTTGATAACATAGCTCTTTAGTTCTGCTCCTTTCGAGACTTACTTAGTAACTAGAAGGATGTATTGATTGTTTCAGTTAAAGATCACTCGGTTGTGTTCCGACGTTTTAGCACGAACACTGTAACCATTAAGTTAATATTAAAACACCAACTAAATAATTTAAATTTGCTCTAGCAAACGAGAAACAAAAAAAATCTTTAGTTTAGGTTACGGAAATCGTGAAATGCATTAACGTATCTTCTTTAATTGATCTTGAAGTTGTTCATTGAATTAGTTATATTTATTCTTTCCGTCTTTGTGTTGTTTTTTATATTTTCTCTGAAACAATACTTCATGTTATATTAGCACGATACAGCTACACGCAGTATAGTCTTGGATGATAACAGAAGCCTCAGTGAAGAGGTTGGAGATTGGTTTTACAGAAAATGATTGAAAATACCTTGAACTGTTCATGAAGACAGCAGCTGTGTACTTGAAATCTTGAGTAAAAAGGCAGGTTATGGATATCAAGAAACTGAGGAAGCTTAAACAACTTAAGCACTACTCAGACCGAGGTAGGATATGGATTACTCTACGTTATACTTCGTGGGAAAGAGAGGACCATTGGGATAATAGCTAGTTTAAAGGATCTGGGAGTTTGGTTTACCTGAATAGCTACTGGAATGATTAGAGTATTAATGAATAAGCCAAATTGTTCTGATAATGGCAATGTTATTACTGGCAATGGCATTGTTATTTACTGGCGATGGCAATGTTAATTACTGGCAATGGCAATGTTAATTACTGATAATGGATTTAAATCGAAGGAAAAGAAAACATGATTTTAAATTATTTGCGAAGCTTGATATTTATTCGTATTTTATGTTTGAAATAAATAAATTCATTTAAAAATTTTAATTTTGTAAATCTTTACTTGCAAGAGTTAAACTATAAATGTATATTTTAGGGTTTGTTAGATGTATGAACGAATATTTCATGTAACAACCGGCCGAAGTTGAAGAGAGCATACATAAATCTATACTGAGTCGTGTAACCAGAAAGGAACGATGGCTTCAGGAAATTAAAATTTTTCCTTGAACGCACGCAAAAGAATTATTTGGGAAGTAAATGTTCAAAATTGTAAGTTTGATTAAAAACAAGGTCAAAAAAAGCTTTAACTTTTGACATTTTTTAAAATTGTAGGTTAATATAAAGCTATCACCTTTAATATTATTTTTAAATGTATAAATAAAATAGGGTAAAATTTCTTTAAAGCATGATAAACACTTTTCTAAAACTCGTACCCTATATAATCATTACTTAACAAGAAAAAAAATGGAAATAAGAGGTTAAACTTAAATTTGATTCTTAGAATTAATTATTGAAAACATAAACTAGTTCTGAAACAATTCTTAAAATAGTTATTCATAAAATCGTAATATACTAAAATAAATTTATTTTTTGCCATTTCTCCCTAACGTCCTCTCTTCATCCTCTCTCTCTCTCTCTCTCTCTCTCTCTCTCTCTCTCTCTCTCTCTCTCTCTCTCTCTCTCTCTCTCTCTCTCAAATTCACTCTGTTCTTCTTCTCTTATAACAACACACACACAACTTTTTTTTATTCACACAAACACTCTCTTTCTCACTCTCTCTCTCTCTCTCTCCCTCTCTTTCTCATATTCACTTTTGTCTATTAATTAAAAACAAATTCCCCTATTTAAATAATGATTATCTATGACGTCATTTATGAGTCATCCTAAATTTAAATAATAGTAATGAAAACAAAATTGTATTCAGTATTCTTGAGTCGTTATTGTATATATAGACTAAATATTTTTTTTAAAAACATAATACTTTCAACCACTTTATCCCAACCGCATATTACTTTAGAATCGAACTGCTTTTACAATTTGAAATGTGTGATTAGTTCGTCCATATTAATTGGACCCAGTTATATTTTAGCATGACTTCGGTTAGGTTAGAGTGTTCACGAAATCTTAATCATTCGCGACTCTTATATGTGAGAAGAAAATAATTTAAACAATTACGTAACAAAAGTTTTATTTTTATACGAATAAGACGTTAGTTATTAGGACCGCCTTGAACGATGTATCGAAGCTGACGGAATGTCTCCTAGAATAGTATTAGCTTCCGAATCCAACCTCTAATGGGAGAGATTTTATCTGCACGTTTAAACGAATTTGTTTCAAAATTTAGAGCCAAAGCAAATGGAAGGTTTTTATTTTTTGAAACATTTTATACTAAAAATAATATATATACAATAAATAAGTTATTAAAAGTGTATTAAGGTATTACATACTGATATCAAAAGTTTATTAAGGAATATGATTCAGAAATATAGATCTATTCATGTCTAATTTGTATTAAACATTAAAAAAGCTAACGGAGTAAAACTCAAACAATACAATACAAAGCGAGCTTCCTCTCTTTGTATTTGATTCGCGCTTTTGTTTCTACAAAGTCCTGCTTTTTGGTATTTAAATTGTTTTGTTGCAACATTGTACACGTAAGTTACAACAGATTCGCAGTGAGAAATATGAAAACGTCAGAAGCTGTTTGTCGAGCTTCCAGCGCGTAACGTTTGGAGTCGTTGGAGCCTAACTTTGTGTAATTACTCTGCAACAAGTGTTTTGTGCTGTCAAAAACAGTCCTGAGTATACTCGGAGATACAAAAGGCGCAAATTCTAATTTTCTCTAGGAGTACGCACTACATTGTAGAGTAATTTATGAGCTGTATAGATGCATGGCTAATTTTACTAGTGTGGATGAAATGGAGTGATAGAATAATTTTAATTACTTAACGTAATATATTTTTAAAACACTGTGTCAAATTAATTAAAACCTATTTTTTTAAATATGATTTTAACTGAGCAAAGAAGAGGAGGAAGCTGGAGAGAGGGATAGGCAAAGAGAGAGAGAAACGAGGAGCAAGGGAGAGAGGGCACGGGGATGAGAGACATTGTAGATGTAAAGCTAATAACACAAAAACAAACCTTCACATCACAAAACAAGTTTAGCTTGTTTGTACTGTTTTTTGACACGCTGTAATTTAATTTACCCAACCTGTGGAAAACCTGCAGTTCTGATTACCAACTTCGTTGCCGTTTGACCGTATCTAGATCAACCCTTTTTTTTAATAGTTCAATTTTAATTTTGATTTCTCAAGGGTTTCCCTTTTGAATATCATTTTCCATTTTTTTTACCATAATTAAATAAAATAGTAAGACTACGTTCTTACAAAAACTTCCTCTATTGGTATCATGAATCCTCTTTTAATTTAAATTTTACTACATTTCAAAAAATATTTCAATTACTGTCAGAAATTTTCCTGCAACTAAGTATATGACGGTTATGTCTTTTATTATCTCGCCTTATTACAGTGTTTTACGTCACATAGTCCTGTCAATGTGTTCCCACAATGAAGTTTACCGCGCCTTTGGCTTCTTTCACAACACAATGCATTGTTGAGTTAAAATGGTGATAATCCACGGACCGTGTTTGTATTCATAATGAGGCATATGTCAATAAATCCGAAGTGTTTGTGTTATGATGTTGCATTCCATGAAACAGTAGAATTTAATCGGGTTTTATTTAACTAATGACATCATTTGTAATAATTAGGATACATTAAAACATTGAAACTCTGTAGCATGTAATGCTCCATATCGAAGGTAAATATGGCGCACAGTTTAATATAGTGATTTATAATTACGTTGAATTTATGCTGGAATAATTCCATAGTAGAGATGGAACTACGGCAGAGTTGTGTATTTATCAAGGCAGTAATAACATGTCCCGTCGCTAAACAGTGAACTAAAACCTGCCAGCGAATAGTTTGATTTATCGAGGTTTAAAAATTTATTTAATATAAACTTATTAACACATAAAATGTATATTCTAACACTTTGATAGTTCAAGAGTAGTATATTCATTATAAGTATTACATATTTACTCAATAAAATAAAAGTATAACTAAAAAAAAAATACTATAACTTTTAAAGTAACTAAATAATTTCTTTGTTTCATGTTTTGGTAGATAAAAACTTTATCAAAAACAAAAATTCAACTGATTAATTATTTTTAAAGTTTTATTTGAATTATTTGTATTAGAATTTATTTGCTATTAATCATTGAATTGTGTTTTGAGACGGTTTATTTCTGACCTATTCAAGGTGCTATCGTTCTTAAACCATTAAGAATAAGTTTTAAAATGATCTGGGACGCTGTCATTAGAAACTACTTTACATCTGCTGTTTTGAAGCAGTATTCGAGGTTTTTCAGCATCAAACTCTTTACACATTTATCGGCTCGTAAAACCATAGATAATAAATACACTTATCAGCTGCTACAACTACACTTTGACATTATGTATGAAGACTCTACGAATCATCATTTTCAGAGCCTAAACTAGATAGGGGAGACTTGGGCTAGGTGTGTGTCACATGGGTATGTTGGCGCAGTGGTCTTACATTCTATGTTTATGAGCTGACAGCACTGACTGGCCAATATAGTATTTCCCCAAGTAGCACAACAGTGCAGACGTAATCTGGCATATGAATTGTTAGTTTTTGTTTGAGTAGTTGAGATTATTTGTTTTTGAATAAAGTAAGTATATTTGCTAGACTTTATAGCAAAATTGCTCTTAGTTTTTATATTTTTAACCACAAACCAAGTCCTTGGTTTTCTATAAAGCTACAAAACCAGCCGTTTTTTCTACATTAAAATTTTATGTAATCCCCCCCCCCGTGACAATACCTTATTAAATATATTTTTAAAGGTTAGAATATAAATAAAACACATGACAATTAAAGAAATCAGTACGCAGTGTATTTACTTTAAAAATTCAATTTAAAGAATTCCTAAGTAAGTGGTATATTTTCTTTCTTTGACTAGTTCTGTATCTTAGAAAAATGTAGCTTTCTCCATTTTATGAATTACGAAATTAAGTGTTTTGCACTCACATACTCACACAAACACAGATACACAGACAGACACAGACACAGACACACACACACACACACACACACACACACACACACACACACACACACACACACAGACACACACACACACACACACACACACACACACACACACACACACACACACACACACACACACACACATACACACACACACACACACACACACACACACACACACACACACACACACACATATATATATATATATATATATTAAAAGTTAGAGTTCAAAATGAAGTCATTCAGTTTGAATTCAACCTAAAGACATCAACGATTTTCAATTTGATTAAGAATTACATTTGAAAAATGTATTAACATTAAGTACTGTAACATTATTTTAAGCAAACAAGTTCTATATTACAGCAGCATCAAAAAACAAACCGAGATAATAGTTTAAAAATTAAAATTTAAAAAAATGTATATTATAATTCTATGTACCGTAATACTGGTTGACATATGACTTCCACGAGCCTTTTCTCTAGAAATGCGTCTCAAAGTTGCACAGAAGGTCATGAATTCGCAACGTGATCTCTAAACTCTCCCCTTGGTCTTCGAACCGAAAGCATGTCGCAAGATGGGGCGTATGAGAAAAAATTTTATTTTTAACAGTTTAAATTTAGTTTAACTTAGTTATGTTAACAAGTGTCTAAACGTTTCCTTTATTATTAAAAAAAAATGTTTCATCACTGAATATTCGACATCTAGCGAGCACCTTAGCCAACACGTATCCAAAGCGAATAATGGCAAGATCTGATCAAGAAATCACGCTGTACAACATAAATTCCAGTTACAAATAAGTTATTAATTTTATGTGAGGTGATGTGAAATCAAAATTTAACTTTTAAAATTTAAGTCGAGACGGCAAAATAGTACAAGTTTTCATATTTTAATAATGCAGGAAGTTATGATTAATCAGTGGGATGCAATAACAAATTTTCAACTGTTAGATAAATTAATTTGAAATGTATTTTATTTTATATAGAAGCAATCTCTCTGTGGATATCATATGTCAATGCTATAAGTACTAAAATAGTGATAATATTTGTGTAAATTCTTAACATGATAACAAATGTAAAAACCAGATCTAAAACAGTGTAAACACTTCTAAATGTATTTTCTGTTTTATCTTTTGTGTAAATTTTGTACATTAAAATTTGAATCATTTTATTTTGAAATAATTGATAAATTTATTGAATGCACCATTCTCAACGTAAATTTAGGAATGCTCTTGACTTTGCAGGTCACTTTATTAATTATGTAACAGATAACTGCAATATTCAACACCTAAGTTCCTTACGAATTTATTGGCTTCAACGATGAGAGTATTTTCTGGGATAACCGCCCAAGAGCTGTTGATGTTTTGATATTTCCCACTATGATTAATATACTTATTTAATTGCAAAACACAATTTAATTACAAAACAGCAGGGCTTTGTATAAGCAAAAGCGTAAACAATGTATAAAGGGAAACAGATTGCTGTGTTGCATTGTTAAAGTTTTACTGTGTTAACGGGTAGCAAGGATTTGCATAGGCATAAGCTTAGACGTCATTAGCTTACACATTTGCTCCTGCCACACGTCTGCATCAAATTCTTTATTAACGTGTGACATTATTATTGTATATTCTATTTCACATAAGGAACGAATTCAGTTTAGACCTATTTAACACAAAACTTCAAACAGTGTTCAAAAAAGGATAACTACTTATTCTAATTGTTTCTCAGAGAAATATTGAATAAAACTCTTTTAATTTCTATTCTCTCATTTCCGTAGGTGACAAGGTCTAGTAATAAAGTGTCACTCATCTGAAGTTTAGTTTGTGTGGCGAAACTAATACGGGGTAAGACTACATTGCATCAACTTGGTTTTAGAAGCCGTTATTACATTCAACAAAATGTGGTCACTCAATTAATTTTCTCGATTAAATAAATTACTTGGCTCTTTACACTTGGTAAGAGTTGTTAATCAATGTAATACCTGTATAATTTCGGACCTAGAATCAGATATTAAGAGGCATTTTATTAAAACAAAATGGCAAGAATATCTGCAAGAAAGGATGAGCTGCAAATTTAGACCTAGCTTTAGCGTGTCTTAAAAAATGTAACTCGATCCACTTGGGATGGGGAAATAAATGATAGCTGTCACCACAGAAAAGCCATTTAATTCATAAGGTTTATGTGTTAATTTTAATGTTATTCACAACATTTTAGTTGGAATAGGCGAGTGAGAATTATTTGATGTTAGTTGTAATACAATTCACGAATAGCCAAAATCATGTTTTCATGACAGTAATGAAGGTTATATGAGATAAAGCATAAAGGTTGCTACAAGGAATCATTAAAAGAATTTAAGTTATTAAGAAATGAATATAGATAAACAGAGAGTCCAGTCATTTCAAATGTGTGAGAGAACAGAATAAAATATGAGAGAGAGAGAGAGAGAGAGAGAGACAGACAGACAGACAGACAGAGAGAGAGGGGAGAGAGATCGTAGACAACATTTATTAACGAAAAAAACAGATTCATGAAAATCTGTATTATGTTTATTTATGATAAATAAAACTCAGTGAACCTAATTTGTATGTTTTAGTAATTTAAAACATGTATAAAAAGTGACTATGGTGATAATTGTTTTATTATAGGGCAATGTTTATTCATAACAAGACGTCCCTGGTTTTATTTAGTTACCTAAATTTAATTTACAATAATATGTTAAAAATTTCAATTGTTTTTAAAATACAGTATAAAACTTTAAGTTTCTGTAAATTAATTAGAAACCTTTTCTACCAATTCGCTTTTCCTTGGTTTCCAGGAAGAAGGTTCAGTTTCCTAAGAGCCTCGTTCCTGCCCAATAAACGACCGGGTAAAATGTTTTGCTTTTCCTTGTTTTCCAGGAAGAAGGTTCAGTTTCCTAAGAGCCTCGTTCCTGTCCAATAAACGACCAGGTAAGGTTGTTTGCTTTCCTTGTTTTCCAGGAAGAAGGTTCAGTTTCCTAAGAGCCTCGTTCCTGTCCAATAAACGACCAGGTAAGGTTGTTTGCTTTCCTTGTTTTCCAGGAAGAAGTTTCAGTTTCCTAAGAGCCTTGTTCCTGTCCAATAAACGACCAGGTAAGGTTGTTTGCTTTTCCTTGTTTTCCAGGAAGAAGATTCAGTTTCCTAAGAGCCTCGTTCCTGTCCAATAAACGACAAGGTAAGGTTGTTTGCTTTTACTTGTTTTCCAGGAAGAAGGTTGTTTCCTAAGAGCCTCGTTCCTGTCCAATAAACGACCAGGTAAGGTTGTTTGCTTTTCCTTGTTTTCCAGGAAGAAGGTTCAGTTTCCTAAGAGCCTCGTTCCTTTCCAATAAACGACCAGGTAAGGTTGGTTGCTTTTCCTTGTTTTCCAGGAAGAAGTTTCAGTTTCCTAAGAGCCTCTTTCCTGTCCAATAAACGACCAGGTAAGGTTGTTTGCTTTTCCTTGTTTTCCAGGAAGAAGGTTCAGTTTCCTAAGAGCCTCGTTCCTGTCCAATAAACGACCAGGTAAGGTTGTTTGCTTTTTTTAACATCAGTCGTTTGTAACATTTCAATTTTGGTATTATTTAACTTAACACTTAGTAATAACATTTAATGACACGAGTTATTATAAACCCTTGATAATAGAATAGGAGTGAATACCTTGTTTTCAAAGCAATTCTTTACTAATGTCTGCAAGAACTATGTTTTGGAATATAAAGGGTGATAAAATATATAATAAATTGTGGAGAGAGCTCCAAAGGTTTGTTTTAAATATTTAGTAGAAGAATAGGACTACAAGGACTTATGTATGACAAAGAGCCATTATTAACGAAGATAAATTAATGTATTTCGATTCTTAGTTATTTTTTTTATCAAAATATAAATCTAAGAAATGCAGTCGATATTTGAATTTTAGAGAAAAATAAGAAATTATATACGATTTGTCTTTTATCAAGCGGATTTGTAGTTTTCATTGGGAAACTGTTAGCACTAAAACTTACAACGAAGCCGTCAATAACTTCGTCTTGGCTACTAAGGCATTCTCAAAGGGAGCAGAACAAAACTTTGCTCTAAAGAAAGCTTTATAGCGAACTGAGTTTAACGTTTCTGGGGAATAATTAAGTTCGTGTTAAGGCTGAGGAATTTGTTCGATCGCTGTAAAACGTTTCAGTTTGTACTTTACATTTGGGGTGCTTTTGAGAGAATATAATGCGGTTGTAAGAGAATATTTACCGACATTACAACAGGTCGGATCTCTTGTACCAATAAGTTGATATTTCTTGCAATAATGGACACGCAGGCGCATGTACGTGTATATTTTGTATTAACATTTAAGGAAGTGCAAAGGAAAACCATAATAATTAACCATTTTCCTTGTTTATAGTTATATACAGATTTTTTTTATTATTCTAAAATAAGCTTAACCGCTTTGAAAGGAGTTAATTTTTTTATAAGAGCTTATAATGTTAAAAGCATTTTAAATTAATAAAGAATAATTAATTAATTATTCTCTAGTCGCTCTTATTTTTCTTTAAGTGAGGGCGGCGGTTTTGAGTAATGAGATCACTTTATCAATTAAGACGTTACTCCTACACTATCATTTTTCGTATACATATTGTTATATGTAAGGTATATACTTGTACTTATGCAAGCGTATATATAAGATCTAATTATTTTCTAAATTTAAAAGTGAGTTATTTATCTACAACAAAAACAATTATTATTTACTTTTACAGAGTATTCGTCTGTGAAATCATGCAAGGCGGGAGGGTCACATGAAAGCGAAGAACAACATTTACAAGTCAAAGGATCAAAGCTTGTGTAAACATTTCTCCGTATAGTAGTTCCCTGTTTATTCTTTTTCTTCCATTGTCTGTTAACAAAACTATATTTAGTTAACAATAAGAATAGATTTTGTGATAGGATTCTGCATAGTATCGCTCGATTCTACTTTAACCGTTACTGTCATTTACGTATCCTTATTAGGAAGGGTTTATGCACAATATTTCATCTCAACATATATCTTCCAATAAAAGATTTAATACAAGAACAAATACAACCAAATCAGGCTGAGTCTTGTTCACAATTTCAGACGTTTCAAGTGTAAATATGCTAAAAAGCAATGGCTGTTTGTACATCCAAGCAATAGAACAAATACAAGAGCGAGTGGGAAGTCATGAAAACCCACAGGCTACTCACGAATAATCAATGTAAATAGAGTGTTAGGTGATAGCATTGCATGGGTTTAAGATTCAAAAGGATCCTAATGAGTATTTCTGATTAATATACTGCTATATGTAAACTAACAGCAGTGTGCGAATGTTAAAATGGCAAGAAAAATCTTTTTAATAATTGTTTAAATATTTACCTCCCAAATTATTTTACTTTTAAGCAGACACTTTTGCAATATAGGGCTACGCCTAAACTAATTATAAACATTTTCAATGTTAGCTGCATCTACAAAAAAACCTGTTTGTGTATATTAGCTCCATTACAAAAAAAAAAAAAAAAAAAAAATAGGGTAAAACTAAATAAAATATAGCCTTACTTAATTTCTAATAATGTGTAAAATGCCAAACCTGGCTGAAAAAACTGAGTAATGTAAAAATACTTATTTCCAAAATGTTAGTATTTTTAAGCCTAATTTTTCATCTCAGTAAACCGGGTAATACTTTGCCAAGGGTGCTTTTTAATTCCATTTGCACGTTTAGGCTTCAGGTTTTCAAAAACGAATCGGAGTATAGGTGCTCCAGTGTTTCCTTTTTTGCTTCGATAATATAAAGCAGTATTAAGGATTGTATTTAGAAATAAATCTTGTCAGCGAAATAAGATGTCACGAGGAATTTTCAATTTATTCTAGAATTTCATGGTGACCCATTAGGTTTTTAAATAAATGGCGGTAATGGAAAAATTTACCTATATAAGAGATAGAAAGACATTCCCTTCATATAGAAGTGAACAAATCTCAAATACATCAATCTGATTAGAATTTCTTTACATAAGTTGAGAGATCAAATACAAAACCAAAACATTTACCTTGAATATTATTATTCTAAATAAATGTTAATAATTAATAATGTACTAATATTTAAAAAATATTATTAAAAGTAAGGCTGTCAAACGGAAACTAGAAAAGAAACCAAGCAGTAATGTATACTTACGAAAAATACTAGAGTTACTGGCGTGACGTCCAAGTAGATATATGGCCTGGATTTATATGAAATGTCAAATCTAAAAAACATTGAAGAATTTGTAAGACTATGATATTACTAAAAACGATAAATAAACCCGCTTTATATCGAGAGGGACATGTAACCTCATTTACATATAGTTATATAGAATTAAACTCGCATATCCGAGAATAGGAAACTAACCAGATACAGATGTGAAACATAACAAATACATACACATAACTGTTACTATTTTTGAGAATTTTATTTTGAAATTAACACTCAGCGCAACAAAAGATAAAGTAATTGTATGGCTTATATACTGAGTATGATATTAAAGTAGATAGTTTACTGGAATAATTATGTTAAAATGTTTAAATTAGCTGAAAATATAAATATTTAAACGCAGCTGAAAGAAAATATGAGATTATAACTAAGGCAAATGTGATGTTTTTTCCAGTTAACCCTTATTCTTTGCTTTACGAAAGCTAATAATACTGGGTTATAGAAATATTTGTTAGAGTTCACAATATACACTAATTATTAGGGATTGGCATATTCCAATTCTCGATATTAGGTATCTGTGATTCTAATAGTATCGAGTAGTCATCGATACTCGATTATCCATTGATTAAAGTGCCGATTCCGATTCTTGTTTTTTTAACTGTTAAAATACGTGTGCTGTGTAATTTGTAGGAAAAATAATTAATTATCGACGGTCGTGTTTATATATTAGTTTCATTAAATGATGTAAGCGATCAAATCAAATGCCAATTTGAGATGACCGGGATATTATTATCATTACCAATAAAAAAGGCAATCGGTAGAATTTCTGATCCGTTTGTCATCGCTCATCTCGCTCTGCTGTCTCACTTGCGCTGGTTTGACACTTCTTTCGCTCTCCCCCATCATTGACCGTCACCACATACATGTCGAAATAAATCACAAAGAAAAGTTAATTCCAATTTCTCCAGTTACACAAACTAAAATGGCTTTATCTGAAGTTTTATTGTAATTGTGAACTGAAGTTCACTTTTGTAATTTTAAATAAATTATTACTTTTATCCTATATTTTTCTGATGATTTCAGAAATTCCTATTCATAAATAAAGATTGAACGTTTTGTGTATCCTATTAAATCACAAGGAAACTTTTAAAAGCTTCAACATAGGACCAGAATGTTGATAACTTATTGTTAGAGAATATCATGTAGGCCTATAAATCTTAAAATAATCGAGAATTGGAAAGAATATTTCAGAATCTAAATCGGAATCTAAAGTTTAAGGTATCGACCCATCCCTACTTATTATTATACCTTAAACTACGTTTTGAGCTTAGCTTTTGAGGTTATGTTAAAACAAATAAAAGACATACACAAGACTCTCAAATTAATCATTTATTAACTAACAAGCGTTTCAATGACAGCGCCATCATCATCAGTCAGTGTTGCTACTACAAACTCTAACTTACAACTAAGGTGAAAGTAAGGTTACAATTATATATTTATAGTTTGGGCGATGAAACGCCCACCTGTCATAACAACATTTATCAACATTAATTCAAACATGATAAATCAAATGGAAATTTTATACCTAACTCATTAATTACAATAAAATTCTTATACATAAACATAATTACATATAAACAAAATAGTTAACTAAAATTTCAGTATTATTATTACTTCAAGATTTTAAGCAAGAAGTTACAATCAAATTTTCTTTTGTCACACTAATTACATTATTAGGGAATTTTGAATAGGGCCTGACTAATTAGTTACAATATTAGTTTTATTCCTGTTGATATAAAAAGTTTCCCACACATCCAATTTACTACACTTAACAGGGTTAAATCGTCTACTTTAAATTCGTGCTCTTCCTCTAAACAATGTTTCCCCATCGCAGACTTTTCTGGTCTGTTATATTTACCGTGGGAAAATGTTCTTTAGCAATAGTTTAAATATTTCTTTTTGTTGACCTATATATTTCAGACGACACTTGCTACACTTCAGGCAGTAGATTCCTGACTTGTCTTCATTAGGTATGGCGTCTTTTTAGTTCCCTAACACCTTCTTTAGGTTATTTGCAGTGGCAATTGTCACGTTGAACTTACTATTTTATCCCAGAGATATTCTTATTTTACTAGACAGTGGTGGATAGTGTGTTATTTTTAGCCATTTTTTAGCCTTTTTATTTCTTATTAACATACTTCTCACATTTCTTATCGTCTTTTTTCATCTTTTTGTGGGTGTCATCTATTAACATTTCACTATATCCATTAAACCTTGCTACACCATAAATGTAATTCACTTCACTTTTATAATCTTCTTCTGATAAAGGCAAATTAATGAAACGATGCACCATAAAATTGAACAAATTATAACTTAAATTTAAATATCATTAGAACTAATTCTTAGCATAATACAATAAATAATAAGGTTTTACAATTGTTGAAACTGATTAATATTACAGTAAAACAAAACAATTTGTAGCTGTGGTAGAACAAATTACAAGACAAAGCATTGGAACGAAATTGTGTACGTACAATGTGGTTTAGGTTACATTCCGAAACTACAATTAAATCCGTGTCTGCCGGAATCTCGCCCACACGTAACAGATTAGGTTTCATCTCAGTATTGGCAATTGCGGTTTAAACAGACGGATTGGAAGTTATGAATTCATCTAGACATTTGCTTTATGAATCATTTAAAGTTCAGGAAATTTTATTTACAAATGGATCAAATAAACAACATTGTCATTTAAAGTCACTAATTCCATAAATATTCGCAGAATGTTAGTAGCTGCGGAGTTTATTAGTTTGGGCGGCGAATACAGTGCAGGAACATACGCTTGGGTTAAAGCTTAATGTAACCGTTATCCTTTTAAAGAGTAAATTGCCAAAAATGGATTTTAATATGACTAAAATTAATTCATAAGTAATATTTCATCTATCAATCAATGTGTCAATGTATCAATGTTTCAATCTATCAATCAAAGAACAGAGAAAACATATTGTACTTGTTTTGGTTTTAAAAATCAATTCTCATAATCTAAACTCCATGCGGAAAATATAAAATGATAAAACCTGGCACCAAAACAATCAGATCATTCATTTTCAGCAGAAATATTTGCAAATGTAAGTATATGTTTACTTACCCATGATTTAATTCTTTAATAAATATAAAACTAAACAAAACGAAGTAGGTTACATACATGTAACCAAAAATATCTATTAAATAAAATGAATCTCTAACAGTTTCTCAAATACATTCAAAAATAAATTTCATGTATTATGAAATGATTTTTAAAAATATTATGAATAATAAAAAATATCGAATAACAAAATATTTCGTCGTCCGCTCGACTATGGTGAAAATAAAGTCAACTTTGCACTAATAAAACTAGAGTTGGCTGCATTGGAGGTCGGGATTTAAGTAAGTTGCAGTAGCAAGGTGGTAATGCAACTGAGCGAGTTGAAGCAGTTCTGGCATTTAGTTGTTTTGCAAAACTTTAGCTAGTGTCCAAAATACATTTTATAAAGGTTTTTCAAAGTAAAGCATATTTAATATCTTAAAGAAAAATATCATGAACATAGTAAAAAGAATATGTATATATATTATTTTGTAATACATAAAAATCTCGGGGAGTCCCGACAGAAGTGATAACAAAATAGAGCTAATAGTTTTGCAAAATTTTAACAGTTAGATAGATAGATAGATGAATAGATAGATTTATACATAGATAGATAGATAGACAGATAGATAGAGAAATCGATGGAAAGAGAGAGAGAGAGAGAGAGAGAGAGAGAGAGCACAATGAGAACAACTTCTTGTTTACGAAGAATAATAAACAACTTTCGTGATAAAGGAGAAGGCGTGGTGGTGGTACACCTCCTCAAAGTCATTTAACCGCCCTTACCTGTGGGTGACCAAGTTCCAGCAGTCTGGTTTGCCGTTTAACACTAATCCCTTACAATACAGTTTGATCTCTACATTTTTCATTGAGATATGTATATTCTGCTTGCTATCATCCATTTCCTAGAAGTCCCATAGTTTCATTTAATAAATTTATATCAGAAAAGAATAAAACAAATACTTTAGGCTTCGTGCAACATATTTATTACATCACAATAGACACAATTTTTATAGAAAGATCTCGTGACTAATCATTTCAGTGGCTTTGAAAACGCGTTTAACCCTTTAAATAAACACTTGTGTGATTACTTTATTGTGAAATCACTTTAGTGATTTAAAACTAAATTTTATTATTAGAAGTATTGTTGTAATAAATTGCATACACATAAATTATAAATTTCACGATTTATATTTAAAGAAAACATTAACATATTTTATTTAACCTAAAAATTTACATTTATTATTAACGTTAATATTGTAGTTTTAGAAATTTGATAAACAAATCGAAAATAATAACACAACTTCAAGGATCGAAATTAAGACGAGTTTATATCTGATTGAATTCAACGTGAACATTTGGCAACGGTTTAACATGTATGCGTGGCTGTTTAAATTAGAAAAGTCTTACAATTCCAAGAGATAAATCTTTCCAAAGCTTCAACTGTATAAATCAGGCTCTAAGGAAATGGAAGTGCAAAACGCGTTTCGCCTTTGGGTTCGCTTTCATAGTTTAATCTGCAGGGATTTATTAAGTAATAACGAATTTAATTAAAATTGAATTTTTGTTTGAAAATGCTTAAATAATGCCTTAGTCATTGAAATGTTTAAATATTCCTCTTGACTGTGACATATTCAGCGCTGACAATTAAACTCTTATACAACTGAATTTAAACCTTCAACGGTAAAAGTATCTGAACGCCTTCAGTTATGGGTCTAAAGTATCCATGTTGAAAGTTGTAGAAATTATTTTCCCAATATTCTTTAGTTAATGTCTTTAGTTTAGTCAAGCTTTACTTTATTCATTAAACAATCAAGCTTATATTGACATTTGTCTTTTAAAGTTTAAGTTAAATTCTAGACATACTTGGACCTTAAATAATAATTTCCTATCCATTATTGTTATTCTGTTATAAGCAATATACTAAAACTAAAATGTGAATTGTATTTATAATAATATTAGATATATGTATATTTCTGCAATATACAGTCGAACCTCTATATAACGAACCTCCAGATAACGAAATCCTATTTATAACGAATTTTTATCTTGCCCCATGACATTTTAGAAGTTATACTGCTTATTTACCTCTATGTAACGAATTTCGGACCTCTCTTCACTTCAACCGAAAAAATGTAGTGTTGTATAGGCAGCTCACAATGGCATTTCCAGGAAATTGTTTATTTACAGCAGGAGGGTCAACAAAACCAAGAATAGTAAGCGAAACACATGTCGGCAATTGACTGCATGTTATAGTTCGGTTCAGTCAACACGTTCAGCATGGCTAGCGTTACGGCACGCTCTGGGTTTCCTTACAGATGCGCTCCCAGCTTATTTCCTTAGATATGGCGAGCAAACCGGCAAGCTTACTCCCAGGCTAATTGAAACTTCTCTAGTGTCGATATCTATATAAAGGTTTGATTTTCACGCCAGTGCTTTAAAAGAGTTTGGAGAACATTGTGCCTCAGTTGTTTTTAAAACCGATCATCCCAAGTTAACTTTTGATGCTTCAACTGAAACAATGATTCAGGAAGTTTTATGAACAGATTTAATTTGGTTTAACTTTTATATTTAATGTTTTTTTAGTTTGAACCATTTAACGCGGCAGAATATCCGGTAAAAACAACGATCATAAAAATTAACCAAGTTTTCTGAACTAACGCAAGAATAAACGATAACTGTCTTGTTAGAGTTAATAAACCAACTGGAGGTGGGAACAGACTATTGTAAATATGAGTCATTGACAAAATACTTGGACGCCCGAAAATCTATTGTGTCAACATAAGATTGTAGTAAACCAATGTCAGCTTATCTCGGCTATAAATAGTCTCGGACGTGACATATGTATTATCTTTGTCTCCGTTTACATTACGATCTCCGAAACACTTGGCACAAAAAGAAACAAACATTCTGAGTGAAACGTTGAGTGCTTATTTTAGTATGTAATATATTTTAGTAGTAGGGTCTTTAGTTTTTTTATATAAATTTTCTTTTTTCTCTGTCTTTTTAATTGTGTTTTCTTATTTGTCATACAGTAATTTATCATTTGTATTATTTCTTTTTTTAAATTGTGACCTGATAAATAAATCAATATTTTAGAGTCTAATACACTGTACTGATGTCACCATTAAAAATGTATATGTTAGGAATAAAATTATTGAGATGAAAACAACTGGGTCGATAATTAGATGCTACGACAGGCTATGCAACCCGCATGGCGTTTCACTGCCGTCAGAGCTGGAAGTTAAGGAAAAACAGGCAGTAGTTTGATGAGATCACCAATATCGCCACCATGTTGGAAGTGTTAAAAAATGTAATACGTTTAATAAATAATACAGTTACTAAATTACGGCTTACTGAGTTTGCTTCGATTAAATTCCACTACGTTCAAGTCATGCTTCCTGAAAATGATTTGGTGAGTGTACTTATTTACCAGTAAGTTTTCATAAGCATTAGATAACTTTTCATAATAGTCTATAAAGAGTAGAACCTATGAAAAATATTGAATGTGGATATCTAATACAATGAAGAAACATCAATAAAACATTTTTAACAACTTGAATTTCAAATAAATTGAGACTTTATAAACCATTATCCTATATTAACATTGGCCTATTACACTAACTACGCTCGCAATATTATACTGTATCCCTTTTATTACCGCAGGTAGTGCGATATGCGTAAGATGGGGTGGGAGCATTCTGTACAACATAACCTCTCAATAACGAATACCTATCTACAACGAATTTTTTCTCTGGATAGTCGACTTCGTTATACAGAGGTCCGACTGTATATATATATATATATATATATATATATATATATATATATATATATATATTTTGCAATAAATACATAGTACTGTAAAATTACTAGATGTTGACGCGTTTCGGATAAAGTAGATCATCCACACAAAATACGTAGTATAAGAATATGTATTGTGTTCTGATAAATGAAAGTACCCTAAATTAAATATTTAATCCTAATGTATGTCAGAAATATTATGCTCAAAGTATTTACTCGTACTAGAAATTCAGAATTTATATAACATATATATATATAAAGTACATAAGTGCGTAAAAGGAAACATAATATTCATGTGATGCTCTACTCTCCGAATAAGAGAACGCTGGGCACTGCATTAGCGCGGGTAAATGTTGACTCAGGACTCGTAGTGTTTGCCAAGTGTCACAACGCCAGCCAGATCTTAGGCAGAGATTTCCCACTGGAAACCCACTTGATAACCTGTGTACATTACTAATATAGATTTCTCCAAGTTAGGACTAGTTAGCCTCTAATTCAAGGGTAAACGACATCCAGGTCACATTTTAAACCTAACCATCTAAAATTAAATATTAAGTCTCAATGAAATATATATGTTGAATTAAAGATGACATTTCTGTTTAAAAATTAACTTTTTCCTGTTAAGATGTTTGTGTTTTATTAAATAATTATTTATAAGAAATCGTCTTAAATGTATATATATATATATATATATATATTAAAACAACATAGGTTATTCAAATACACGAATATTTATTAATTTATATCCAAAGCTTTTCGTTGGCAAACAGTACCAACATCATCAGGAATGAAAATTATAATCCTGATTGTAATTTTCATTCCTGATGATGTTGGTACTGTTTGGCAACGAAAAGCTTTGGATATAAATTAATAAATATTCTTGTATTTGAATAACCTATGTTATTTTAAATTATTAAACAAGAAAACGTATTATATATATATATATATATATATATATATATATATATATATATATATATATATATATATACATATAGTTACTTAAATCTCATATTTATAGGGTTACATTCGTGTTTATACAGTTGCATTCGTGTGTGTAAAGTTACATGCGTGTTGATACATTTACATGCTTATTTATAGAGTTACATCAGTGTTTATACAGTACATCCTTGTCTATACAGTTACATCCGTGTTTATATAGTTACATCTGTGTCTATACAATTACAAAATACACAACCACTTACATATTGACGAGCAACTGGGCATTGAGTTGTATTTTTTAAATATCTCTGAAGATGATTGCTGTGCAATTGAAATGTACATAAGGTTTAAATAAAAGTTATTTGTGGTTTAGAGGTTTTATTTATTTAAAAATAAACATTACGCCACAGTTGCTTCATACAGTTATATATTTTTATGTTATCACAAGCTTAGAATTTTTAAATGGGATATATTCAATTTTACCATTTATTATGGAATAAAAAAGAAATATATATACCAGCCTAAAAACATATTCGTAATCAAGTACTGATATTTTACCATTATACAAGAATCTTTCAGTTTTATAAACTACAAAAGGTTCAGGCTAAAGGCCAGAGGTGTTTGTCTTGCTTTTACAGCAAGATCATTTATGCAGGGTGTGTTTTACTAATGGCTTTTTAAGAGTTACGACTTCCTCCTCCTTGGAGAGGGTGAGAACTTTGTATTGACGTTACTTACGCTAAATATTTAGAGCCATATTTAAGAAGCGTTGTTTAAGTTTACTGACGATAGAGTACAGTGGGAAGCCTACATTAATGTAGCAAAATTTTCTAATTAATGTCAACATATAATATTGGGAATGTTTTGAAGCTCATGATGTTTAGGGGTTGGTGCTTTTAACATATTAATGTTCCTTTATTATATTTATAACGCCACACGCAGTAACAGCACTTAATTACTTTCCGTATGGAATATTTTGCTCGTTATTAAGATTACAGATTATATTTCTTTGTAATATTAACGTACAAATTCGTTGAAATGAAAACAAATAATAAAAAAAAGTCAAATCCTACTTAGGTGAACAGAGACAAATTCTATTTTATTTATATTTTAATAAATAATTGCAAATAATAATAATATGTATATATACACTTGACATAATCGCAATATTAAGTAGCAAAGTAGAAAGTGAAATTCATTAATAAAATAACTTTATTTAATTAATATTTGGAAAAAACTGTAAAAACATTAAGTCCCATCCTCTACAAAAAGAAATTGAATTCGAATATGAGTAGATGAATTAAAACTTTTTTTTATTAATGATTAAAAATTTGAACAAGATATATATAAATATATGAGTGTACACTAATTGATGGAATGAAAGAAGAAAAAAAATCATCTGTTTTCTTCTTAAAAATATAATAATTTGTAAATAGCGTAGGCAAATAAGTTGGAAAACAAACCTCGAGGGTGTAATCCATTCATACGGTCCTTATTGGCAGATACGTAATGGATTGACCGATACGTCACTGACTGGATAACCGCTTTAGTCAAGTATTCTGTAAAAAGCAGCAGTTTGTTTCCTAAGTAATATACTAAAATTTAAATTTTACAGTTTTAGCTATAAATTATATCTTGTTACATTATTGGATTAAGTTAAAAGTGAGAAATATTTAAGTTATAAATAATAAGAGGGTTTCATTCCAAACATGATTTCACTAATAAGTTGTAAATTTTTATAATAAATAAAAGTATTTGTTAACACGCTTCTAACGTATGTGTCAATACAATAATTATTATTGACATTTTGTTACCATCTGAACTAGTTGTTAAAGAAGCTTTCGTTTCTGTTTCCTGATAATTTTTGAAGCTCTTAAGAAATTGAAGAAATATATAATCGGGAAACAATATTTAGTGTTTTCAACGCTTCTGAAAGAAACAAATTTCGTTTTTTCAAAGATTCTGTAATATTATTAGGTAAATTATCTTTTTAAATTTAAATTTTAAATTATTATTATAAAATAAAGAACAATAATTTGGAAACAATTTAAGATCAACATTTAGAGGTAGACATTTAAACATATTTAATGGATGGAAATATTATCGAAAGAATGGACCTAAGAAAGTAAATTTCAGAAAAATGTGATATCAATATGGAAAATAAGAATTATAATAATATGAACACGTATCAGAAGAACTAAGTAAATAGGAAACAGGAGGACTAAGAAAAGCAATGTCCCTTGATGAACCTCTAAAACATAGCTGGGCCTCCGTATTTCTTAAATTTATATTTTTATTTTGCGTCATTCAAAGTAGCTCTTACAATTATTTTATTCTTATAGAAAAAAGACATGTGCAAACTGTATCGAACTTTTAATGACTTATATAATCGTTTATAAAATGTTTCAGTTCGTTATTAATATTTAATATAAAAGAAAAGAATGCTAACACAAGTCCTGTAATATGAAAGTAGATTTTAAAACAATTATAACTCGAAAACCCCTTCAAAGTTTGTTATATACAAACAAGTCGTTCACTAGTAAGCTGGCGCCTAGAAAACGAAAAACTAGGTCTATTCAAAAACATTGGTTTTTGTAGTGCGTTTTGCTTCAAAGGCCATCGCTAAGAAATTGCAGGCATATAGAAAACTGATAGGCCAATAAGAATATTTGTACAAAAACATTATGTAAATGATCTGGTTAATATGACAAATCAAATCCAATAATATTTATAGCAGACATTCGGCCTTGTCAAAATCTACATTACTGTAATATAAATACTATACCACATATTATAATGTCTGCGGAACGGCGTTTTGTTTCCGCTACTCTTCCCCTCTCCTATGGTCGGCCTTCGAAGTTATGCGCCAGATTATGTGTGAGGGAAGGTCTGAAAGAGGATTACTGTTTGAAAAATAAAGCAGCCTTTTAGAGACGGAGACATATTGTGTGACTATGATGGAGGTATAATATAGATCAGTGCACAAACGTTGTATGTTCGAATTAATTCAAACCTGTAAAATGCAATAAATGCAAAAAAAAATGTGGTTAAGTAACTAAATGTGTGGTAATAAAAGAACACTATAAATGCTACCTTGCAATAAAACTATTTTAAATGTTCTCTACTGATACCAATATGTTATTAGTGTCTTAGGACAGATTAATTTTCTGTTCTTTATATTTTTTAGTTTTGGGCAATGATTCAATTATTTAATAAAGTTATTTTAATTAGTTTTCAACTTCAATTTAAAAAGCAAAATAATCATGAAACATTTTACAAAATATGAAACAGGATGAATAAAAACGTATTTTGTTAACGTTTGAAAATTTGTACAAGAATCGAGTATCTCGTATAAGGAGAGT
The DNA here is from genome assembly GCA_036971475.1 of Prosapia bicincta. Taxonomy (NCBI): domain Eukaryota; kingdom Metazoa; phylum Arthropoda; class Insecta; order Hemiptera; family Cercopidae; genus Prosapia; species Prosapia bicincta. The sequence goes on along the minus strand of JBAIZL010000004.1, from coordinate 120,638,942 downwards.
GAAAGGTATTAGAAGGAATTTAATAATGACTAAATTAGTTTAAATAAACCAAACAAAATACTTTTTTTTCTGTGTCCAATTTTATTTTAGATTTAATTATTATACAGTAACTTAATACTGGGTAATAAAAGGCATGCTAACCATAAATAAACAATAGTAATTATATTTTACCACCGATAAGTACTTTAATTACTGCCTATTTCTTGAAATAGAATCGCTATTATATCAACATGTCAAACCTAAAGAATCATCCTTATAAATCAAACAATTAGTAGGTTTCTCAATTTCCAAAGTGAATCGATGGTTATAATATCGCGTTCATTTTCACATGCTTTTCTTTGGTTCAATATGATTAGAATCGGTGTTTACCAGAAATCATCGTTCGAATCTGTATGCTTGACTACAGTTACAAAAATATTAGCTCACTGATTGTGAATAGTTACTTCAAATAAGTTTAAAATACCCTAATATACAAGTTGCATCTTTATAAAAATATATAATATTATTATTATTAAAACTGGTCTTTTTTTAGATCAATTATAACTTTTCTTGCATATTTAACCCTAATTCCTCATATAACTAAGGTGCGCATTAACTCTTTAGTTCTCATCTAGATATTGTCAGTTACATATACAGTAGAGTCTCGTTAGTTCAAAATGAGCGGGACCGAAACCCCCTCGAATTACCGAAAACTCGGATTACATGGAAAAAGTACATGAACATTAGAAAAAATAGGACTTTTAATGAACCCTAGTACAGTGAAACCCCTCATATCCAGATTAATGGGGCGACCGCCTGAACCGGATTTATTAATAGCGGAAATAAAGACCAGTCCAGCTAATCATGAGTGTCGTCGTTGTTTGATTTGTTTACATCAAGAGAGTTTATTTTCTGATATGTCAAGCACAAGACTAGAGAGTTGTGCAGTGATATTTATAGACTGTCAAAACATATAGCGTAAATAAAGAAAGATACTTATGGCCCATTGACTTTCATTCATTTAAACATAACTGATACGGACATTCAAACACAACATAACAGCGAGCATGAGTGGCAACATAACAACAACAAAAGAATGGGGATGAAGAAAAATACCATTTTGATGTAAGCATATCTTGGAAACCTGAATCATTTTCTTTGCATAACATATTGATATAAATATTTCTTGAACGCATAATTCTTTTTCTTTATGGTTATAAACATATCTTGGACTCCCAACTCATTTCCTTTCAAATAGATATAATAGGCTCAAATAGAACAAGGTTCGAATTCTATGGAAAAACTATATCAAACTAGCTGTTCCTTTGGTTCTTTTCAATCTTCTATCCATATACTGGTTATCTAGAAGTTAAAGAGCCACTTCACTTAGATGAAGATGACATCTCTTTTCAGGTTTATTGGTCATGTTAATTACTTTTTCTGTAATCGACGGGATATTCAGATCTCCGTGAGTATCTTTGTTTTTACATACTAATTGGCATTAACCATATCACTCAGTGCTTTATTTTGGAACATCTAAAGAATGTCTATATTAAATTCCTTTGCTCAACCCCACAGTTGGCTGCTACAGAGCTAAACTGGTTTCAAGATCTGATTGTAGATTTTTATTTTATTTCCTTATGAGAGGTTTGAAAATCTACGCAAGAGCCAATAGTACTCACGGTATTTGATATTTAATTCCTCTTTCTTTTTCTCGATGTGGTGTTTCCATCTTAGTTTAGCATCTAGGTTCATACCTAGATATTTAGCTTTATTTTCTTAAGGGATGATGATTCCGTTAACATCCGTTAGTGGTTTATCTTTCAATACCTTATTTGTAATGTTCATGTGGACTGACTTCCCTTCATTTAGTTTGATTTTCCATTTAAAATTCCATTCTAGGATTTTCTTTGTTGCTGTGTCCGTAGATGTATATATGTTTTTTTGTGTTGCTAATAAAGCATTTTATTTTTATGGCCAATAAGGAAGCCTCAAAACACCGCAGAGTAATTTTTACTAATCAGAAGTAGCTACTGGCTACAAAAGTCAAGAGCACTTATTAAATGCTTAAGTGAACCTTTACAAATATGTTCAATAATTAGTAAATGGAGAAATAATAGGAATTACTTGTTGGGGAGACTAGCTCTCTGGAGGATCTCTGTAGTATTAACTTTTTGTCATTTCTTATAATTAAGTAATCCCAGCTAATGCAATGAGTATATATATTATATATTATGGAGGCGCTGATACCTAAAATTTTCGATTCCCATTCCAATCTCGTTTCTTAAATTTTTCTTTCGATTTTTAAGTCAATTCTCGATTCTTTAAGTTATATAGGCCTACATTATATTCACTAATAACGAACTTAGTTCACACCTGGGTCATATGGTGAAGCCTTTTAAAAGTTCCGTTTTAATGTAAAAGGCAACAATAGACGTTCCTTGATTTATGAACAGGAATTTCTGAAACGCTGACAAAAATATTGGATAAAAATAATGATTCTTTCTTAAATCTATAATCGTAATCGGCTCACCCCTAATACATATGTATATGTACATGCATATGGGGAGAGAGACAGACAGACAGACATACAGACAGAAATAAAGAAAGAGTATTTTAATCCTCTAATACTCTCCAAATCGAAATTTGGATATAAATATGACTGAAGTAAAGGACTATACACACAAATTTTATTTAACATGTGTACAATATATGGAACAGAACTTTGATACTTCGCTTCAGTACGTTGCCTAATTTAACCGTAGGAGCAGAAATTTAGGCAACAGCTTTGCTATCCATTAGTCAGTAGCGGAGAAAATCTATTTCCTTAGAATTTTTTTCCAAACAACAAATTTTTACTAGCTCGTAATTTTTACTTCAATAAAAAGTTTGAAATAAAATGTAAACTAGCTACCCGGTCTCCCAGACACGTAAGTCTTAAGTTTAGGACTGGGAGATAGTGCACTATTATTGTGTTAGTGGGCTGATAAAATGCTGAATTATTCAAAGATTTTAGAATATTCCAAAATTTTAATATTAGAGGGAATTTATTAGATTTTTATAGTGAGTTTTAGTAGTATGAAAATACCCAAAAAATCTAAATAAAAATCCGAAAATTCAGTTGTATTTCGTTGCAAATGATTGAAAATTTGCGTCTTTACTCAACGATATCTGGTCTCTTATCATACACTGCAAAACAATTATCAAATGTTTTAATTCTTAATTGTTTATAGCACTGGTTCTTCTGGATGTTCTTTATGGCTGCTATTAATCATCCATAAGCGGATCGAAAATGCTTAAACTGGTTTCTTGTTGTACCCAGCAAATTCAGATTGTTTCCAGGCTTATATATAGCACTTTGTCATTGCTCATTAAATACGCGTATAGGCCTATTACAGAGAAGCCCTAATGTACTTTATGCCGTCAACTTTGCAACTCGTGAACATGCGTTGTTATAAAGTACTTTGAACTTTACCAAACCCAACAATAGATTAAACTTAGAAACTTCGATTGCCAGCGATAAAGAATCTATGACTTAATCGTTTCTGTAGTTTAATAAGAACCACTTGTTGGGTTTGTTATAAATACGGTTTAATCTACTTAAAACAGCCTTGTCTTGTATTTATAGGAATAAATCTATAGGCCTAATATTCAAAAAAACCTATTGTTCTTAGATAAAATTGTATTTAAAATAATGTCAAAATTGTCAGACATAAAAACTCATGTCTTCCAATAATTTTTGAAAAAAGGCTCACCAATTTTGTCTTAAACATAGTTATTTGCACAGTCTTCTCTCTCAAACCTAATACTTGTATACAAAGTACAGAGTGAGAAATATAAGGTCGTAGAGATAAATAAACTTCGTTCCATCTTCCTTGTTAAATAAAAGTCATTCTAAAACATATATAAATCATACCAAGTCAGAGCGATGAAGATAATGCGAAATGCTATTAATGTTACATTAAAAGAGCTCAATGCAATGAGGAAAAGATGCAGACCGGTATGTAATTAACTAAGTCGAAAATGTAATGGAGTTAAAATATCCAGGAATAACATAAAATATTGCGTATTTTCGAACCTTCCCGATAGTATACCAGTGAATAGATACGTAAATGGATGTCAATCTGTTATAAAACATGTTAGAATTTTCACTACACATCACGCGAATTTATGTTTTACCTCTAGTATTTTATTACTTTTACATCAGGCCTTATTAAAACGCCTTTCTCTTTTGTGTGCAGTACAAAGGTCTTTGGTTTTATCTCACTTTTATGTTGTTTTATATATGTAATTCATTATTGTCTATTGGCATGAGTGTCTCCCTCCCGAAACATTCTCTTTATACTTCTTCTCCCACTTCCATGGTATATTTTCATGAGCTTGTCATTCAATATAACTTGAAAATCATTAAGAATTTTCGTACAAGGCCATAACTAAACTCTGAGTTTTTCGTTTCATTAGAAACGGTTTATTGCATTTTAGTGTGACTATATATCCGCTACAAACATTTCCTGGATATGTGTTATTTTATTACCCAATCTGTTAGATAGAAAAAGTCAATAACATCTGATGCGCCTATAGTGTAATAGGTTGAGGCAAGATGGCGTCCATGTAGACGCCAGCAATACTATTCTGATACGCCTCTTCTTCTAAAGCCATCTTCCACAAGTGTTAACTCCACTTAGTTTTTTTGTGTGCAACGAAAAACACATTGAAATTTGACGTTTTGGGAGAAAGATATTTTTTAAAGTTTAGTTTCTTAAATTATTTTTATTAATATTGGATATGGTAGACGCGAGTTATAGATCGTTATTATAAAACTGTAATTAATAACATGATCGAAAACGAGTGCAAAATATTTAAAAGTTAGTTACCTTATTATGAAAAGTGCATTTAGGGGAAAACTAGTGTAACAAAAAAAAATCCTATGTATACCTCTGTAAACTTGAACCTTTGCAGGACATTAGCCTATGTAAACCTCTGTAAACTTAAACCTTTACAGGACATTAGCACATGTAAACCTCTGTAAACTTGAACCTTTAGAAGACATTACCCTATGTAAATCTCTGTAAATTTGAACCTTTGCAGGACAATAGCCTAAGTAAACCTCTGTAAATTTAACCCTTTACAGGACATAATTATATGTAAACCTCTCTTACTTAAACCTTTACAGGACCATAGCATATGTAAACCTCTGTAAACTTAAACCGCTGCAGGACATTAACCTATGTAAACCTCTGTAAATTTAAACCTTTACAGGAAATTAGGCTATGTAAACCTCTGTAAATTTAAACATTTACAAGACATTAGACTATGTAAACCTCTGTAAACCTAAACCTTTACAGGACATTAGCACACGTAAACTACACAATATATAAAATCTGGTATATGTAAAATCCACCACAATATTTCGTAGTGTAGATGTGTTGTGCAACGGGCCCACCAACCTTAACGCTCACCCCCAACCGCCGTTAACCCTACCGTTGACCAGCTCAACAGCGCAAGGCCGGCCACCACACGCCCATTGCAGAGCAAGAATTTTCAAACGAGCCGCTCGCAGCCAAAGCCACAAACGCTGTGCAGTGCTCGCCAAAATCTGCCAGAGAACCAGTCACTGGACTTAGAAAAGAAAAAACCTAACTTGCTGAGGATTTTACCCTTAACGGGTGACTCATCCCGGGGAAGGAGTTCATTTGAAAGACATCTAAACGGCGAAATGACCATATCAGTTGTAGGAGAGTGTAAGAAACTTGTTTAAAAGAAAATACTCAGTTTGTTTGCAAGTTAGTTAAAAAATTATTTATTTTTTAATTTTAAAATTTATTAATTTAAATTTGCATGGCACAGTATGCATCTTATTTGAACTTAAATTACCTTTTATGTTGTTTCTCACTAATGTTAAGAAACCATACTATTTGTTTATTCTATTTCAAATTAAAAATTTAATTAAGATTTTACAATTTTAGTTTACTTACTATCGGAATATACCAAAGCGTAAAACTTTGCTCAATTTAACACTCAATCTTGCCTGTTAAAATATAACCCTTTCCAACCTGAAGTTTTTGTTATTATCTTCAAATTAAAAACCTCTTTTCCTTTAAGTGACTATTTAAAACACTTGACTGTTTGTCCTAATTTTATTTCTGTATCCCTGGTTATGTAACCTTGAAATTTTAATTGTCAATGTTTGTTTATGTTTACTTAGATTTTTACTTAAAAAGTTATTTGTTACATTCTACAAATTTTTGTTTTAACCCTTTTGTTTCTAGCAAAGCTTTACCCTTCAATACACTCCGAAAGCTCCCTAACCTTTACATTATGTTCAACTAGTTAAAATCTCTAAACAACCAACTTTTTTATGGCAACATTCTATATAGCCATGTAAGTGATGAAATTTTTCCTATATCTCTATCAACTTTAATTGACCTTTCAAAGTTAACTTCTACCTGCTTTTAGAGGTAGAGATTAAATCAATTTTACCAAACAACCTAAAAATAATTTCATAAATTACATTATATTATATAAAAACCAATTATCAAGCACATACTGAAACAAAAATTACATATAAAAACATATAGACGTATCTTCCACAAGATCTCCAAAATATTCACTGAACAACAAATCATAATTAATAAAAATTGTTAAAATATCTGCTGAACGAAATCAAACACTTTCCTAATTGAAATTACAATATTTAATACATATTTTAATTAAAACGTTTACTGAAACATAGTTAAAAACCCTTCTGACAGATCCTTAATCATTTACAAAAAGAAATCTACACATTTACTAACATTTATTTAACCCTTTTAATAGAAAATATTTAACCCTTTGGTTACAATTAAATTAACCCTTTCTGCAAGAAAGTCATACATACTGAAACTTACTAATATTCACTGAAACATAGTTAAAAACCCTTCTGACAGATCCTTAATCATTTACAAAAAGAAATCTACACATTTACTAACATTTATTTAACCCTTTTAATAGAAAATATTTAACCCTTTGGTTACAATTAAATTAACCCTTTTAATAGAAAATATTTAACCCTTTGGTTACAATGAAATTAACCCTTTCTGCAAGAAAGTCATACATACTGAAATTTACTAATATTTACTGAAACATAGTTAAAAACCTTTCTGACAGATCCTTAATCATTTACAAAAAGAAATCTACACATTTACTAACATTTATTTAACCCTTTTAATAAAAATATTTAACCCTTTTGTTGCAATTAAATTAACCCTTTCTGCAAGAAAGTCATACATACTGGAAATTTACTAACATTTACTGAAAATTTATCAACGCAATTTCTGAAGGAAATTGATATTTACTAAATTTTGATTAACATTTGCTGAATGGTTACTAACCCATTTGCATAAATTATGTAACTTGAATTTTAACAAATTTGCAAAAATTTCATTTTTGTATTTAGTTTTCTATATCACCAACATATTATTATATATATATATATAAATCATGAAATAAACAAAATACACTTATAATTTATAAAAGAAAAAACTTATTTTAATATATTAGCTAGCCCCACTCACAATTTTAAAATCTCTTGTTTTAAATATTTGGGTATTATTCATATATTCCCAATGTACAAAATTCATCTATATATATGAAGCATCCTTTTAAAACATCTCTTGTTTTACTTAACCCTTTTGTTGCACTCTTAAAATATTTATATTTTATACGTATCAAAGTCATAACCCTTTATTTTTACTCAAAACTTTCGTTTAATTTAATTTATTTACTACACATATATATTTATACCCTTTTCTAAATAAAATCAACAGTTTAATTTATATAGCTTGAATTAATGGTATAACCCTTGTTTATTTGAAAAAAGAACAATTTATGTTAATTGGTTTCACTTTTAAAAATTACATAATTATTCCTTCTCAATAAAACAACAATTCAGTTTAATTTAATTATATGAAATGACGCTCCCCCTTTTAGGAGTTTGTAACAAATGAGCTTTTTTCCTGGGGGTAAGTATTTATCAGGGCTTTATTAAAAATGTGTGTTAATTACTAATTAACAAATTAATTAACCTTACTTACCAGGGCCTCCTAAGTTCTCCGTTTTCAGCCAGGCATAATAATGTCTTTCTGTAAACGATCTTCCGATATCATTGGAAGGTAGAACTAGGTTACTTGAAATGAAATAAGAATTTAAATTTTTAAATTACAAAGTCATACATTTTAATAATCGGTGACAAATTACAAAAGAACAAATGACACCAATGTGTCAAGTAATTTACTTTTAATTACTGCTAATTATTCCAAACATTTTAATTACTTATTATCTTTTAAAATTTATATATATCGACAAGATATTAACTTAAGTTTTCCAAATTAATTCTGAAATGAATATTCAAGGGACAATTTCTACCGTTCATGTGTTAACCGTATATCAATTAAAAATTCTTCAACTTAGTTAACATTAAAATACATTTTCTTTATTATTATCTAAAACGTACCTGCTTGTGCACATTACTTATTTTAAAAACACTTTAACACATATTAAACATTGCCCATGGCTTTTGGAATCACTAAACACTCAACACATCGCTCTTGCAAATCAGCGCACTTAAACAAAAATGATATCAACTTTTACTCATTTCAAATACATAAATAATCGCTTCTGACTTCTTCTTTAGCCCGTTAATAAAATTTGGTACCGGCCTTGACATCTTAAAATTTGGAATACTAGAAGCTTATAAATTTCTAGGTTATGTCCGAAAGTGCCATTACGTCCGTCTCGTTCAAAGACTTTTGGAGAACTGGGTTCGTCTGAAGGGGCACGCCAACGGAAATCCCACCCTTGGTTATTATTTCGAATTTTTCGATTGGTGCATTGGATCTGGCGATATCAGACCATGCTTGCGTCACATGAGGTGATGTCAGCTAATTACCCTGAGTTACTACCTCGTACGATATTTTACATTTTTACCCGCTAGGGGTGCTACTATCTATGCTAGCTTCACAATGAGCACGAATAAAACAAAAAATTTCTTTTATATTGGGAAGATATAATTATTAAATAAAAATCAAATATATAAATGAATTTATATGTAACACCTTATTTTTAAGAGTATTACAAGTTCTTGAAAATAATGCATGGCCTACCACATAATCAGCTGTGGTAAACAACTATCTTTGTCAGCCATCTTGCATGCTTACCTTTAGCATATCACATTTAATTTAGTACAACATATCTCTTATTTAACTTCCTTACACCCTCATAAAATTTTGACTCTTTAAATAATATAAACATCTTTATTTGAGTTGTTTACTATGAAGCCTTAACCCTTTACCACATTTCTAACCTAAAATTTTTATTTCCCTTACTTTCATGAAATGCAACATATTTTCTGCTTTTAAGGCAACGCCATCTTGCAAACCCCCTTTTTAAACAAAGCCACCAGTATTTATTTCTGAATTTCTAAGTTTACTGTTTATGGTTTTAAAATTTATTTAAATTGTATTACATTTTCCCATTTAAAAAAATTTTGATACACACAAACTTCTGAAGACACATATCGATCGAATTGTTAGGGCTACCTCTTTCGGCTGAATCTTCACCGAAAGGGCCCCATTTTTGGAAACACTACGTCACGACATACAGGCGAATTGCACTTTCCTTAGCCGCTCATAGTTTTTAAACGGTTTACGGTAAAACACTACTGACCATTGTCCTTTACCGGAGCTACCCTCGACATACGTCCGTTCACTTCAATAGTCTCGGTCTCGCTGCCGCGTCATGACGCCAAAATTTACTCCCACGAAGAGCCTCCCTTCCCCATTATTCGTTCCCACAATGCATCTCAACCAATAGGGATCTATATCGATTCCGTCATAATCGGCGCACGCATCTCCTTTGTATGCTTCCAAACTGATCGCCAAAAATCATTACTCAGTTCGAAATATTACCTCTTTTTTGTTCTAGCCATATAACTCTTTAGGGGTGCATTTAATGAAGTTTTCTTGTTCTTGGTTTTTGATTTTTTTCATCTCGCTGTATCTTTGGAAATGTCGATGGTAGTTCTAGGTCAATTTTGACTATTTTCCCTTTGCAAATGACTCTACTTTAAAGTTTCTAACCCCTCTTACGGTGGCTTGGTTTGTTTTATAGAAAAAAAATTTTAAACACTTTGTGTTTTACATTTTTTCTCTTTGCGGTATGTATTCCGACAGAATACAGCCCGCCGCAGTTGCGAAACGTCGTTGCCAGTTTATATCAGTTAATCATGAGGAATAAACATTCAATTGCTTTTGTTTATTTAGTTCAAGTTTTGTTTCCGATTGTTTTTTATTATTTAAATATGTGAGCTAAGGAAAAGTCTTGTTTTTCATAAAAGATTTTCACTGTGCACATTTTTTATGGGAAGTTACAAATCATGGTTATTAAAATTGCAATAAAAAGAGTAAGGCGATCGAAGAACGTGCTAAGAAATATGAAATATCCATGGGGGGTGTGAAAAAACTCTATATAATGTAGAATGGTTTTTTCCAAATATGATTCTTCAAAATCATTTGGAGTGTACGTTTCTGAACACCATTGCTTCTTCCAATTTCAGTGTTGAAAATAAATTCCCTCTGCGAAACTTTCACGCCTCCACCAACATCTCCTCATTCACTTTTTTCATTATTGAAAAATTATAACAGCTCAATCAAGGATCCCAACAAAGTCTAGCAGGTCTAGCAACTAACTAACTAGTACACGCAACAAAGTCTCTATAATGTCTAGATACATTGTCTAGAGACATCCCTTAGACAATCGTTCATCTTTGTCTAATATTGAGGGCAAGTCATTACCTATTGTTAAAAAGATTTATTTTAAATTGTATAAATTACATTCTGTATCTATAAAATATGAAAAAGTATATGTAACAATAATACCAAAATAAGTTACATGTTAGTATCTAATTCTGTAGTTTTAGGTTAGACAGTAATTGTAATGGTAAAATAAAATACAAAATATTTTGCTCATTGTACCTTGTAACGTACCACAAAATAGATTGTGAAGCATCCATCATCAGAAATAATCACACAAACAATTGCGAGTATACTGCATTGGAAGTCACGGACAACCTAATCAACTGCATCCCCTAAATCAATCAATAACTGGCTACCTTTCCCAATAAAGAAATTTTAGAAATTTCAAGCCAAAGGTCAACTGTCACTGTCATCCCCCAAAGTAAATTTCTGATAAAGACTAATTATGATTCAGTTTCTTTATCGACAGGAAACTAAGCCACACGTCAATGACATCTAGAGGTCAATATAGACTAATGGGCACATCAAAATTAAAATTTAAGATAGTTAAAAGCTCAAACATTTTAGTTACGTTTAAACTACTACCAGTGGATCAAATAAACATCGAAACCATATATAATGGTAATCCAAGTATGGGAGTAACCCATCATATCAGTGTATGGACTATCGCCTTTTATAGTACTCTATTCAAAATAATAAAGAGGATTCCTTCAAATATTAGAGGATTTTATTTTGAGGAGGTCTTCGCCCTCATTAAAATAATAAAGATTACTTCAACAGATCCCGAAACTTTGTGACGAATCCAATAAATACACTTAAGTAGATTAATACTAAACATTATAATTTTTGTTTACATATATTTAGGTATAAAACCCAAAGTAGAAGTATATCATAACACATATAAATTTTAAATTATATTTAAATGTATTTTTACATATGGCT
>JBAIZL010000004.1:120444731-120622231 GCA_036971475.1 Prosapia bicincta | reverse complement strand
TATAAAACTGTCTTTTCTAATTATATAAAAGATAATTTCGTAAATAAATTTTAATATTGTCCTTTTTAGTCGTTCATTTAAGTTAACATCAAAAATCGGAGATTTTATAACCTAAAATGTATTTTCTTTCCATCCCTACATTTATTAACTGGTTTGAAAGGTTTTTTACGAATTATTTTAGATTTAGAAACGTGCGGACACTTAATTAACAAATAAAAAAAAAATCATTGTTTTTTTCACTCATTTCCATTATTACCCATTTGTGTAAAATATAAATATTGTCAATAACTAACTATCAATTTAAAAACAATATATAATTACTTAAAAATACCTAACTGTAGAAAAAGTCATAGAAATTTATTTTCCAATAATATAAAAGTAAATTTCCTATTTCATATTGTTCTTTGTTAGGAATTTAGTCAAATAAACGTATTTATATAATTCGTAATATTTGTATTTCTGATTTAATAACTCATAGGAAGATATTTCTTAAGCTATACCTGTTTCAAAAACATCGACCTGGATACTGATAGTAAATTTCAACACTGTTCACTGAACCATTCATCTGTGCTTTTCATTAATCGTGTATGCCGATGCACTGATATTCCGTTATAACGAAATTTATTTATTATAAGTAATAGTTAAACCATTTGATACAAATTATTATGTGTCTGAAGAAAACGAAATATCAAAATACATTACTCTTGTACTTTTCCAGTTCGACTTATGCATGATTTTGTTGACGTTAGTATTATAACACACACACACACACACACACACACACACACACACACACACACACACACACACTCACACACACACACACGCACACACACACACACACACAACACACACACAACACACACACACACACACACACGCGCACGCACATGCACACACACAGACACACACGCACGCACGCACACACACACACAACACGCACACACACACACACACACACACACACACACACAAACACACACAACACACACACACGCACTCTTACCGACCTTTTTCTCCTGCCTTACTTTGGCCCTTTCTTTTCATCAATTGCTAAGTCAGTAAGAAAGTAATGGTTTATCCATTGACTACGAACCTAATTTCATAGACCTGTGCCTCAAGGAATAAACCTCTCAGAGGAACCAACCCCTGAATTTTTGATAAAACCAATTAGCCTCCGATAAGCCCTGTTCAAGCTCCTTTTCGGGTAGTGGAATCTTTGAGAGACACTTGTGATTTAAAGACTATACCTGGATACCTAGTGAACTTATCTTATTTAGAATGAAAACACAGCTAATTGGAAAATATACTTTTTTATTTATTTGTTCCAAGGTTCAAATTAATTATTATTGTTTTTATTTAATTTAACAGGATTTTCTTGACTAATTACTTTTTCAAAATTTCATACAACTTGCCATTGAATTAAACATTATTATCTCATTCTATGTTTTTTAAATTTTCTTATTACCATTAATTTTGTATATAATTTGAATTATCAAAGTTACCATAATTAATTTTGTATATAGTTTTGATTGTTACAGTTAAATTGAACATATTTTAAAATCTGATTCTTTTTCAAACACTTAATATTACTATTTAATGCCTTTAGGCTAGGCCTTGAACAATTAACTTCTTTAGAAATTATTCATTAGAAATTTACTTAGAAAAAGCCATATAAGATATACATCTTTATACTTAATCCATACATTCCCACAGCGATGGGAATGGAAAGTCAATTTTGAATCTTTGTTACTTAAATTTGGGTAGCCTAAGAGAGTTGACTAATCAGTCCCTTAGGTTATTCCCATCTTATTTAATTTTGAATTTAAGTTAATATAATTTGAAGTAAAATGTTATTAAAAAAGAATAATTAAATTGATTATATAACCTTGTACTGTAGAAATCTTTTTATCTTCATTAATGTTGTCATCTGTCGGTCCCATTACAGCTTCAAGGGTCTTGGTAGGTAGGCGTCTCTCCATAATTTCGGTTTTTCTTCTTATTTTCTTTAATTTTGCATTTTGGTGGTCGAAATTTTGTTCTGGGTATATATGAGCCCTTGCTCATATATATCTTCCTTCCCCTGATCACATCGTAGCACTTTTTACTCTGTTTCTAGCACATTTTTTCTTGTCCTTTTCGCATGGTACAAAAACACGTCTGCTCGCCTTGAGAGCCTCATGCATTCTAATTCTGGATAGCGTCCCTTTTGTGAGGCCACACTTCATAGTATCCATTTTTCAACTTTTGACCAATCAGAAAGCCGTTGCCATGGCAATTGACTTTGTTTGTTCGGAAATTCTGAACTAAGATTAGTTTCACTTTTTGTAAAAGGCGTTTCTGTATTCTGATGTGTCCTTTCCATTTTTACCTTTTATTTAATAACGTATTTGACTTTATTTCTTCTTATTTAATTTAATTTACTTTTTAAAATTCCTAATCCAAAGTTCGACTGTAGCGCTTTCGTTTCGTAGTGACAAGATTTATAATCAATACCCTAAGCGGATTTTTCCGGAATCAAATATGACTGCTTCTAATATAACCTAATTTCTAGGCTATTACTTTTTAACCTTTAATCTTTACTTTTACATAAATACTATTTTCCCTATCTAGGCCTAATTTACATTCCTCACATTTTATAAATTTACATTCTTTATTCCTGATTATATTTAATTACGATTATTTTAATAGCCGGCATCTAGGCCGAGTTTGTTATACTACACAATTACCGTCTTTTTTGTATACATAATTTAGGCTATCCACTTTGAAGTGATAATTTTTCTTATTGATTATAATTTATGTTTTTTAAGTCTAAAGTTATTTCTAATTTTCTTCAATTTGCTATTATTTACCCTAGTTTTAATATTATTATTATGCTTTAAAATTTTATACATATAAATTTAGCCAATTATTTAACCAGGTTAGGTTTGATTCTGGTATTCTGTACAATTACCCTGATTCTTTGCATCGGACATTCTGGCCGCTGCAAAATTCCCCCCTTTTTAAAATATGAAAATTTTCGTTCTTGTCTCCCTTGAAACAGATAAACATAATTAATAGCATATTTGTGAAAAGTAACATTAACACTTATACTAGTTTATATTAAAATTTTCATATTCCTTTCATTTATCTACTATTTCCATTCATCTTCATAACTTAATTAATTTTACTAAAGTTCACAATTTACTCTCCTGTCCCTTTTACTCACATATATATCATTGTCACATTAGTCACTTCACATTCTATTTACTCATTTATTACTCCTGTCCTTAGTCACATTCTTTTTTATTTAATCTTATTTCAAGTTTATATTAACTATACAATATTGTATATTGTAATCCTTATATTACACATTCATTGTCGTTTAACACAACATTTACTTTAATAAATTCAATGAATCCCGTTCATTTAACATATGGCTTTTTCTTTTACTTTTAATACTGATTTTATATTATTTGTCCTATGTATTTGGATTATGTTACTGCTTTAATCTACTACTTGGATTTATTTTACATTTTTATTTTTATTACTTAACCGTTATTCCCTATGTCACTGATGGATCATTTTTTATTTACCTTGCCTTATTATCCTTTATTCTTTAAATATCTTTATGCCTTTGATGTCATAGATCCCCCTTATATTCCCTGTTTCCAAGTTTGCTATTTCATAAGTTTTTGCCCCCAATCGTCTAGCCACTACATATGGACCCTGGTAAATTAATAGCATCTTCTCGGTTTCTTGACGGCTCAAGTTAGATCTATTTACCCTTGTTATCAGTACCTTGTCTCCACATTTCAATTCCGTCTGCTTCGTCTTTCTATTTAATTTCTCAGCCCTGAGCTCTCCTGTCCTTCTCATTCTATCGTATGCCTTCTGCACACGCTGCTGTTGTGTTTCCGTTACTACATTTTTACAAACGTCTGGTACAAATCCTTGCCACACATATTCCGGATCAACCCCGAACTGAATCTGCTCTGGAGTGTATCCAGTAGCTTCGTGCGGTAAAGCATTGATTACTCCTTCCATGTATGACAGGTACTTCCGCCATTGCGATTGGTTATCATAGCAGTAGGTCCGCAATATCCTTCTCAGTTCTCTATTTACTCTTTCTGCTAAATTCACCTGCGGGTGCCGTACTGGGCTCAGTATGTGTTGGATTCCTTCACACCTGATCCAAGTACGCCATTGCCGTGATGTAAATGCAGTTCCAAAATCTGTAAGGATCTTGCTTGGTTTCCCAACTGCTTGAAAATAATGCAGTAACTTCAACTTTGAGCTCCTTGTTGTGGTACTTCGTACTGCATATAACTTAACATACTTCGAGAAGCTATCTATTACTACCAATATATGTTTTACCCCACCAACGCTGGTTGGTAAGGGCCCTAGATGGTCTATCGCCACCATTTCGCCTGGCCCTCTTGAGACGATTGGTTTCGTGCTTCCTTGGAGGTATCTATTTGTCGGTTTTGCGTACTGGCATATCTGACATCTTTCTATCACTTGTAATATCCGTTTCTTCATTTGCTTTATATACATTCTCTGGCTCATTATATTCGTTATTTTATTTCTCCCTATGTGAGCATATATCTGATGTATGTTCTCAATTACCTCGTTTATTATTGATTCCGGGATTACTATCTTTATTTTATTTTTGACTTCTTTACACAATATCCCTTCTTGTATTGAATATTTCTTAAATTTGGTCACGTTTTCAAAAATTTTTTCTAATTCTGGTTGTTGTCTTTGTAAGTTTTTTATGTTTTGAAACTTTGCTTTTAGTGTTTCTTCACATCCAATTTGTAACCGTCCTACTTTTATAACCTGACGGTTCTGACTGTTTCCCTTATTATCCATCTCATTCTGATACATCCGACTCACGACGTCGCAAGGTATGTTTTCCTTTCCTGGGCAATGTATCACTGTTGGTTGATACTCCTGAATCGCCAATATCCACCTAGTGATTCGTGAATTAGTGAAATTGCACGTGTTCATAAATTTCAATGCCTTATTATCCGTTATGATAGTTAGTGGCGCTCCCACTATTAATGGCCGAAATTTTTTCAAGCCATGTACTATAGCCAATAATTCTTTCTCGCATATAGTGTATGCCTTCTCACAACTCTTAAGTGTTCGGCTGACGAACCCTATTACTTGCATTTGCCCTTGTCCATCTCTCTGGAAAATCTGACTGGCAATTGCATTATCGCATGCATCTGTCTGTAGGAACGTACGTTGCCCTTCGATTGGATGCATCAGAGTGACTGATTCCGTAAACAAGTCTTTTACCCTATTGAAGGCTTTACTCATGTATTCATCCCAGATCCAGGGCTGATCTTTTCTTAGTAATTTCAACAAGGGTGAAGTCTCTTCAGCATGTTTCTTTGTAAATCGTGCATAGTAATTTACAAAACCTAGAAACGATTGTAGTTGTTTTTTGTTTCTAGGTTCTGGGAAATCCTGTATTGCCTGTAGCTTCTCTGGGTCTGTGGTGACCCCTTCTTGTCTGAAGATATATCCTAAAAACTTTACCTCTTGTTGACAGAACAAGGTTTTCTTCGGGTTGATGGTTAAATTCCCCTCTCTGAATCTGGTGAAAATTGTCCTCAGGTGACTGAGGTGCTCATCGAATGTCTCAGATAGACACAACAGATCATCGACATACACTAAAAGATTTTCCTCTAACTCCTTACCCAAAGTGATATCTACCGTTCTCACTAGAGCCGCTAGGGAGTTTTGGAGTCCGAAAGGCACCACTTTGAAATTATATACTTTATTATTAAATAAAAATCCTGTATATTTTTTGGACTCATTAGTCAACGGTATTTGCCAGAAGCTTGACGTTAAATCTATTTTTGAAAAATATCGCCTGTTGCGACCTTTCCTTAGTATATCGTCAATAGTGGGTGCACTTTCATAATCCGGCACAGTTATCTCATTCAACTTCCTAGCGTCTAGGCACAGACGGATGGTCTTGTCTGGTTTTATTACTGTCACCATTGGGTTGATGTAAGGAGTTCTTGAGCGTTCGATGATGTCATATCTGAGCATTCTTTCAATCTCTTCTTGGGCCTGTTTACGGTAATTAATTGGAATTGGATAATTCCTTCGTACAAAAGTTTTATTCTCTATTAGTTTCAATTGATGCTTATATTTATTTGATGTTCCCGGTATCTCGCTAAATATATCGTCATATTCCAATATTAGCTGGTTTAATTGATTTTGCTGTTCTTTGTCTAATATACATTTATTTTCTGTTTCTTCTTCTTCGATTCCTAAATGGTTTATTCTCAAATATTTTCTTATTATCCGTCCAGCTTTATCTTTCTTTTTCTTCTTTCTCCTTTTCCAATTTCTTAACTTTCCCTTATTCTCCTTAAATCTACCTTTTATTTTTCTGTTTTTGAATTGTAATGAAATGAAGGTTCTTCTCGTATTTGGATTGGTTCTCATTTTAATTGACTTTCGAACTCTTGATCTAGTAAATGGGGTTTTCTTTTTTCTTTCTTTAATTTCAATTTCTTTCCTTTGGGTTATCTTTCCAGAATCTAAAGTCTTAGGCATGGGCTTCCGAGCTACTTGTTGGTTATTCATTTTAACCTCGTTGTTCCCCCCTTTTAATTGTTTCGACGCGACGTTTATATTTTTATTTATATTTATTTTCTTATTTATTATTTTTTCACTCACATTATTTCCCCTTTTTGGCACTATTTCGGCCTTACCTTGTTTATATTTTGTTTTGCTCTTAATCTCAGCTGCAGCTCTTCTTTCCATGTCCTTTGTTTCTTTATCTCCTGTATTGACTCCCTCAGGTCTTAAATTAATTTCCTTATTTATTATATTTTCATTTTTGTTATTTAATTTTTTGTTTTTGTTTAATTTTTCCTCTGTTTCATTTTTTATTTTTCTTTGATATTCGTTTTTTATATTTAAGATTTCCCCTTTACTTGTTTCTTGTCCATTTCCTCCTTCATTCATTCGGCAGTGCCCCTGCTTCTCGCACTGTCGCATTAACCCCTCCTTTTTGCTTTGAAGCCCTATTGTTGATGCATCTTCTTTTGCCTGGGTTATCTGACATATTTTCCGGACTTCTTTATTTTCCTCTATCTTTTTTATTTTATTTTTAAAGTCCTGGTACACCATCTTCCCTTCTATCTCGAAGGTCACAAAGCGTCTATCCATGTTTATCCGTGCCTTTAGGTCATACAGTGTGTTGCACCCCATAATCATCTCCGACCGAAGTTTGGAGACCACTGTGAAGATGCAGTCCACTTTTATGCCTTTAATTGTTAAGGGAATTAAGCATTGCCGGGTAACCTTTATCTGTGCAGTCTTAATGGCTGTTACAACTCCCACATTGTTGATGGGTAGTTCCAGGAACTTAAGCCCATGCAACTTGAGGTTGTTGTAAGCCTTTTCTTGAATGACTGACACGTCTGCACCCGTGTCAATCTCTACCTCTATAGAGAGCTCTTCTACCTCACAGTCAATTACAGGGCATGGCTCTTTCTTCTGGTTACCTTCGCCAATCTCCTTGTCCTCTTCTAACAATTCAGCACGAATATCAAGAGATAGTCCACCAACTCTAAGCTCTTGATTTTGGTGTACTTCATTGTTATTTTCCTGTTGTATTGTTTTTTTATTTTTGTTCTTTAGGTCTTCTGCCTTTCCTTTATTTAATGTTCCCTGTTTCTCCGGGTAGTATTTCCTATATTTTGTTTGTTGTTGGATCTCTAATGGTTTTCTCCTCTTTTCCTTCCTACCATTAGGGATCCTCTCATTTAGTTTTTTGATTGACCACTTGGCCCTGGATTTTGTGGTCTCTTTTCTTTTGTCTGTGGGCCTTCTTCCGTTTGGTTTTGTGGCCTGTACTCTGGCCTTTGTTGTTGCCACTGATTTTGCGGCCTATTTCTTGGTCCCTCTCTTTGGTAGGGCCCCTGTCTCCAGTTTCCTCTCCCTTCTACCGGGTAAGGCTCTTGCCTCCAATTTCCCTTGTATCCGGGGTTTCTCGTTTGGTGTGTCCACCCTCTCCTCTCAGGTTCCCGTTCCTCAGTCCTAGGCTGAGTCCGGTTCCTGGTAGCCTCCTGCTCCATGTTCCTTCGGATGTATTTTACCGCCTCCTCTATGTCGGTAGCCGCCATCCCGGAACATCCTATATACATTCTGTTCCCATAATGCTTCATAATCTTCATAATTAACTCCGCCTGATTGTATGGCGGGGTTAGGTGTCTCGCCGTGTTCACCATTTTTAAGAAATAATTTACCATGTTGTTTGTGCCTCGATGGTATTCATATTTTCCATTTTCGATTCTTCCTCGAATTCTCTCTTGTGCATGAGATCCCCAAAAGTGGCTAAAGAATCTCTCCTTAACTTCATCATAATTTTCCTCCTCCATATTCATGGCCAACCACCATTCTTGTGCTGGTCCTTTAAGATATCTCTCCATTATTTTCCGTTTTTGTCCTTCTTCCATGTCAGGATCAATTTCGGACATCATACCTTCTAGGTGTTTAATGAAATCAATAGGGTCTTCATCTTCCCTACCGTAGAATTCCTTCTTGCTTTTGTCTCCATTATCACCCATCTCAAACATCCTTGATTTAAACAAGGTAGCTATATTTATTCCTTCTCCCATATTCTTTATCTTATTCTCAACTACTTGTACCCTTCTTTCTACTTTTTTGACTTCTCCCTTAACTGTTTCTACAGTCTGTTTATTTTCACTGACTGTTACCTCTAAGTTATACATCTTTTCTATAGTCTCTTGGATTTTATTTCCCATTTCCTCATTCTTTCTTGTAATTCCTTCATTTATTTCATCTATCCTCTTATTCATGATTTCCCAAAGATTCTTAATTTCTTGTTTATCCTCCTCTCTTTCTTTCTTTCTTTCTACTTTTTCCTCCTCTCTGTCTTTCTTTCTTTCTACTTTTTCCTCCTCTCTTTCTTTCTTTCTTTGTTCCTCTATCTTTTTTATTAATTCTTCTTGTTCCTTTATTCTCCCTTGTTTCTGTTCCTCCATCATTTTTTTTAAAAACTCCATCATTTCAGATGGTTCTGTGTCTTTTCTCTGTCTTGTCGCCATCTTAAAGTCTCGTATTTAACTATCCTTTTATTCCCTTACTAACTTCTCCTACTTCTATATTTTTACTATATACTGAGTATTTAATTAAATATTCATTTATAATTGTGCTCGATGTGATCCGGTTCAGTGTTCCCTTGACCTTGTCTATCTAACGCCTATGTATTCTATTTACTTTTATTAATAACTAACATTATTTTTTATATTATGCCCTACCGACGCCTACTGAATTTTATTTTACTTAATTATTTCCTTTTAATTATTATTATTTATTCTAAGTTCTTTTTAATTTCTATTTTATTATAATTAACTCTTATTTAATTTAAAGAACTTCTTTGGTTTTCATTTTATGATTCCTATTATTATTTACAATTTTAATTGAATTCTATTTAATTAATTTTGTTTCACTAGGCTCCTTAGTCGATTTAAATCTGTCTCTATTTGATGTTGACCCGATGTTACAATGTAAGCATCGAGCCTCAAATGTTGGGTGCCATACTTTTCTTACCGACCTTTTTCTCCTGCCTTACTTTGGCCCTTTCTTTTCATCAATTGCTAAGTCAGTAAGAAAGTAATGGTTTATCCATTGACTACGAACCTAATTTCATAGACCTGTGCCTCAAGGAATAAACCTCTCAGAGGAACCAACCCCTGAATTTTTGATAAAACCAATTAGCCTCCGATAAGCCCTGTTCAAGCTCCTTTTCGGGTAGTGGAATCTTTGAGAGACACTTGTGATTTAAAGACTATACCTGGATACCTAGTGAACTTATCTTATTTAGAATGAAAACACAGCTAATTGGAAAATATACCTTTTTATTTATTTGTTCCAAGGTTCAAATTAATTATTATTGTTTTTATTTAATTTAACAGGATTTTCTTGACTAATTACTTTTTCAAAATTTCATACAACTTGCCATTGAATTAAACATTATTATCTCATTCAATGTTTTTTAAATTTTCTTATTACCATTAATTTTGTATATAATTTGAATTATCAAAGTTACCATAATTAATTTTGTATATAGTTTTGATTGTTACAGTTAAATTGAACATATTTTAAAATCTGATTCTTTTTCAAACACTTAATATTACTATTTAATGCCTTTAGGCTAGGCCTTGAACAATTAACTTCTTTAGAAATTATTCATTAGAAATTTACTTAGAAAAAGCCATATAAGATATACATCTTTATACTTAATTCATACATTCCCACAGCGATGGGAATGGAAAGTCAATTTTGAATCTTTGTTACTTAAATTTGGGTAGCCTAAGAGAGTTGACTAATCAGTCCCTTAGGTTACATTCCAAAACATGTAGAAAGGCTATTTTTCATGATGTACCGGGGCCGGTAATTATTCCGACGTGCGACTACCGCTATTTTCGTGAAATTGTTTTACATTTCTTATGTATTTTCACGTCCTAGACACGAATCTAACATTAATTATTGTCGCTAACGCCGTTTTTTTTAAATATACTTAAAAAAACATAACTTAAACTAACCGTATTGACGTACGTTCACACGAATCCAACATTATTTTTTGTCGTCTACGTTGTATTGCCATTATTAATTTATTTATAATACGTGTAGATTTGGTTATAATTTTATACAACATTACTATATATTTACCTCCATTAAAATATACCTACGAAGTAATCAGTCAGGATAGATTTGGTTATAGTTTTATACAGCATTACTATATACCTACATTAAAATATACCTATGAAGTATCAAGTCAGGATAGGTTAGGTTATAATTTAATAAAAATAGATAGTAATTCTGAATAAAATTATTACCAAATCTATCCTGACTGGATACTTTGTAGGTATATTTAATGTAGGTATATAGTAATGTATAAAATTACAGATCTAGACGTAGTGCAGTGCGCTGTAGCTACTGAGCGCTCGGTTCGCGCTATAGGCCTACATGTCATTACAATTTAACATTTAAAATGTGAAATAAAGTAACTTCCACAAAAATACTTAAAAATGTAAGGATCGTACATATGTAAAAACGTGAAAATACATAAGAAAAGTAAAAATAAATTCACGAAATTAGCGTTAGTCGTACGTCAATAAAGGTTAGTTTAGGCTATGTTTTTTTTAAAGTATATTTTAAAAAAAACGGCGTCAGCGATATAAAATAATGTTGGATTCGTGTCTAGGACGTAAAAATACATAAGAAAAGTAAAAAAAATCACGAAAATAGCGGTAGTCGCACTTCGGAATAATTACCCCGGGGCCGATGAGTGCAACCTTAGGTGCAGCACTGTGACGTTGCAAAACATTTGTATCACTCCGCGCCAATTCACAACTTCTACATCCGCGCTGAAAATTTTACCCAAGTTTAATTTAAGAAAAAATAATGTTTCTGGCAAAAAAAAAATTTCAATGAAAATAGCCTTTTTACATGTTTCATGCAAATAAAGGCCTGGTTTAGGAACGTAGACAATTACGTTATATTGTGCACTAAGTTTAATGGTTTTTAGGCCAGTTACAAATGAAGGATGTGCAAATGTTAAATGCAATATTTCTTGTGTTGTGTGTGGAATTTTGTGCTTAGTGTTCTCTAAAGTGATTTTCTAATTTCTATTATTCAGTAAGGCTTGTGTGCGCGGAAATATGTGGTGCTTATAGTTAAGTGGTGTTTTTCTGTTCCATATTAATTATCTATACTGTTACAATAATTCTTTATTTGAGATCATGAATTCCAGAATGCAGACCATGAAAAACATTCTGATTTGTATAACAGACACATTGTATATATATATATATATATATATATATATATATATATATATATATATAAGACATAAAACAATTTACAAATACAAGAATAATTTATTGAATTTACAATTCAAAGCTTTTTGTTGGCAAACAGTACCAACATCCTCAGCAATACATAAAATTTCTAGTATTCCTGAGGATGTTGGTAATGTTTGCCAACAAGCAAGCTTTGAATTGTAAATTCAATAAATTATTCTTGTATTTGAAAATTGTTTTATTTCTTTATTAATACACAAGAATACATATTATAGGGTGTATATATATATATATATATATATATATATATATATATATATATATGAAGTTGATATATAACTATTGTAAAGTCAGTGCAACGGAAACTTAATGGATAGCGAGAAATATATATATATATATATATATATATATATATATATATATATATATATATATATATATATATGGTTATTGTGCTTAAGCTCGGCACCATACGATATTTTGGGAAATTGTTCGAAACCATCAAATAGGACGATATCCAAAAGAATTTTTTTTATTGAAGTAGGAAAGTTAAATTTCTTCAGTTTAAAGTAGGGTAATAAATTCAGGGTAAAAATGCAGAAGCTCGGCGCCATACGATGTTTTGGGAAATGGTTTAACATCATTAAATAGGACGATATCTACAAGACTTTTTTTAAAATTTACCTCGGAAAGTTACTTTTTTTCAATTTAAAGTAGCGTAAAAAATTCAGCGCTGATGTAGAAGTTGTGAATAGGCGCGGATTGCTGGGTACTGTTAAACAGCCTAGTGACCTGTTCGTCTTAAGAATAAATATCATTTATGATTTAAGAGAATTATTGTTAACGAAACAGTGGATCCAGCCGATTGCTGGGTACTGTTAAACAGCCTAGTGACCTGTTCGTCTTAAGAATAAATATCATTTATAATTTAAGAGAATTATTGTTAACGAAACAGTGGATCCAGCCGATTCCTGGGTACTGTTAAACAGCCTAGTGACCTGTTCGTCTTAAGAATAAATATCATTTATGATTTAAGAGAATTATTGTTAACGAAACAGTGGATCCAGCCCATTGCTGGGTACTGTTAAACAGCCTAGTGACCTGTTCGTCTTAAGAATAAATATCATTTATGATTTAAGAGAATTATTGTTAACGAAACAGTGGATCCAGCCGATTGCTGGGTACTGTTAAACAGCCTAGTGACCTGTTCGTCTTAAGAATAAATATCATTTATGATTTAAGAGAATTATTGTTAACGAAACAGTGTATCCAGCCGATTGCTGGGTACTGTTAAACAGCCTAGTGACCTGTTCGTCTTAAGAATAAATATCATTTATGATTTAAGAGAATTATTGTTAACGAAACAGTGGATCCAGCCGATTGCTGGGTACTGTTAAACAGCATAGTGACCTGTTCGTCTTAGAAAATAATATCATTTATGATTTAAGAGAATTATTTTTTACGAAACAGTGGATCCAGCCGATTGCTGGGTACTGTTAAACAGCCTAGTGACCTGTTCGTCTTAAGAATAAATATCATTTATGATTTAAGGGAATTATTGTTAACGAAACAGTGGATCCAGCCGATTGCTGGGTACTGTTAAACAGCCTAGTGACCTGTTCGTCTTAAGAATAAATATCATTTATGATTTAAGAGAATTATTGTTAACGAAACAGTGGATCCAGCCGATTGTTGGGTACTGTTAAACAGCCTAGTGACCTGTTCGTCTTAGAAAATAATATCATTTATGATTTAAGAGAATTATTTTTTACGAAACAGTGGATCCAGCCGATTGCTGGGTACTGTTAAACAGCCTAGTTACCTGTTCGTCTGAAGTATAAATATCATTTTACTGTACTGTTTAACATACTAGTTCGACAGACTGTTTGATTTTCCATAATGGTAAGTTAACAAGGAAATGTTCATATTTGTTGATTTCATCTTCACGTTACTAGTTTTCACTAAGCAATTGTAAATATTTACAAGTACTGAAGGTAATCTTGAATTTTGTTGTACATTACGTCCAGTGAATAGTATTAATCACTTGAACAATAGTTTATGACTGTTGATATTTTATAAACTGTTGTTCAAGTTTCAAGGAAATATTGTACAGGTATGTATCTTTCTTTTTAAATATTAAAAGTATTTACTAACATCATACAAAAAACACAATTTTTGAAAATTTTATAAAAATTAAAGTTTTGAGTCCTGACCCTTCCACTATGCTCTTTGTAATTACATATTTGTGTATTATAAGATGTATATAACTGCAGTATTGAAACTTTTTGCATAATCCAACTATAATGACTAAATTAAATTAAAATATTATTCGTGAATAATAAAATTTAACAGAAATTGCTTGTAATTTAATGTATTTTTGGTTATTATTTACAACAATATTTGCGACAGTATAATTTACCTACAAATTAAAGTAATAACGACAATAAATATTTCATTGAGTTATAGTTGAATTTTGTGTAATATCTTGCAGAGCTTTATCAACAAATTGTTATAACCTATAAGTAAAATATGCAATTTGTCGTAATATATGTTTATAACATGGACATCTTAAATGTAAATTCAGACTGAACAATCAATTTCAAGGCACATTTGAAATTACTTCAAAGCAACCTTTTATAAAGCAAACATTTCACAACATTTAAAGTGGAATTTCATGTAAAAGGGATTCAAATGCTTAGGTTGTTTAAAACTTTTGTTTTTTTCCAGTAGGAACTGCAGGTAAGTTACTCTTGTAAGTATGGATACAAAGTCTATATATTTGAGGATACAACATGATGCTTTTCAAGAACATTCACATATTGATTTGTAAGTGCATCCACAAAGTTGTAATTTTGTCAATTGTTGGGGCTTTTTAAGTGGATGGTTTAAAGGTTATGTTAATTCTTTAACACTTGTATAAGGTCGGGATCGCCATGAACAAGTGTTTTTCTACTAGCAAGTATGGATACAAAGTCTATATATTTGAGGATACAACATGATGCTTTTTCAAGAACATTCACATATTGATTTGTAAGTCCATCCACAAAGTTGTAATTTTGTCAATAGTTGAGTGGATGGTTTAAAGGTTATGTTCATTCTTTAACACTTGTATAAGTTGAGTTCTTGCGATAAACAATTTTATACTTTTATCTAAGGTTACGTCCAATGTGTATTTTAACTGATTTGGGTTATAAAGTGTTGAAATTTGATGTTTGTTTTTCAAAATGAAGTTAATTTAGGCAATCCATCCAAGGTGTATAGATACAATATCCAAGTTTGGGAGTAAATGCATTTCAAGATCATTTAAATTATTATAATATCCATCCATAAAAGTTGAGAATTTATTATGGGAGGTGGTGTTTCTGTAGTGGGAACTCTGACATTGAATTTCAATAAGGTGACCCAAATTTATTCCAAAGATGGCTGTAAAAAATATTTGTATCCCAGGTAAATGGTAAAAATTAAACTGGTGTCAGGTTGTTAGAAGGTGGGCAGTATTTTACAATTGTTTATTGTGTCCAAGAAAGGTTAATAGCGAGTAGCAGTAAAGTATACAGGTCAGGGCGGTGGCATTTTTCGGTAGAACTGTCAAGGTCCAACATAAACCTAACCTCAACAATGTCATATCTTGTTTAGTGTTTTTTTTTTTGAATTGTGAAGTACATTGAATAGTGTACGTTTCCTTCCAGCGCATATGTTTTTACTTTGAAAATTACAAAGGGTTGAAACAAATATGTAGAGATTATTTTTACAAAACTTTCAAAAGTAAGACCCTGGGGTATTGTTCCTTAAGGGTGTCCAAATAAGGTATTGGTTATTGAAATATGGAGATTACCGGATTAATTTTTTTACCAATGATTGGGAGTTTTGCTACCATTATAATTGCATATTTTCAAGGTGGGCCATTAATGAGGATACAGCAGATGAGAGGTAAACTTATGTTTACCTATTAAGCATGTCTATAACCTTGGTGTGATTTGAACAAAATTCGTACTGTTTAGCCTAACCTAAACAAGATATAAATATATATGTAAAGGTCTTGACGACATGAAGTGTATCCATGATGCTTAAGTACATTTTTAAATAGGCAAACGCCATTAAAAAAATTATTAAGTAAATTTGTGAAGAGGTTTGACCATTTTGTTTACTCTTATATCTATATCCCAGGTAAATGGTAAAAAAAAATAAGCTGGTGATAGGATATTACGGCAGTATTATTGTTATTTATTGTGTCCAAGAAAGGTAAATAGCGAGTAGCAGTAAAGTATACAGGCCAGGGCGGTGGCATTTTTTGGTAGAAATGTCAAGGTCCAACCTATCAAACCTAACCTAAACAATGTCATATCTTGTTAAGTGGTTTTTTTAAATGGTGAAGTACATTGAATAGAGTGTTATACGTTTCCTTGCAGCGCATATGTTTTTACCTTGAAAATTACAAAGGGTTGAAACAAATATGTAGAGATTATTTTTACAAAATTTTCAGAAATAATGATCCTAGTGTATTGTTCCTTAAGTGTGTCTAAAATAAGGTAGTAGCTATTGGTATTGAATATTGAAATATAAAGATTACCGGATCAATTTCTTTACCAATGATTGATTTCTTTACATTATAATTGGATATTATTAAGGTGGACCATTATTGAGGATAAAGCAGATGAGGTAAACTTATGTTTACCCATTAAGCATGACTATAACCTTGGTGCTATTTGAACAAAATTTGTTCTGTTTAGCCTAACCTAAACCAGAAAAAAATATATTTGTAAAGGTCTTGACAAGAGAAGTGTTAAGTACATTTTAAAATGGGCTATCGCGGTTATGAAGTAAATTTGCGAAGAGGTTAGGCCATTTCGTTTACACTTTTATCTACAGTTAAACGAAATAAGATCTAAAATTTAAAATGTTGGGATTGATGACTAGAGTACCATTTTTTTCATATTCTTATGGATTTACAGATACGGCATATGGTTAGTAACGGTTACGTCTACAATTTAAATAACGACGTGTCAATGTTTTTAGGACGGGTATAGCATTGGAATCATATGTTTGAGTACTCTTAAGATTTTATTTTGAGTTGGAAACAAATTAATGCAAAGATATATATAGCATATTGTTTAAACAAGTGGCTCTTTATTCTGTAAGAGAATTGTATTACTTTTTCTAATCATAAGTCCTGACATTAGTGATATAAAATTTGTTTTTTTTTTCAAATGACTTTTGCATACAAAATGAGCACACGAGGTTTTCTTGTTAATTAAGTATTTTAGTCACTCACACAGCTTCAACCTTGAATTTTGTTCGAGTAAGAGTGTCACTATTTACAATAATATTATATTATGGTCTTGGTAGAAACTGAGATTACTTATTTGAAATTAGTTTGTGATTTTATAAAATCAAACAGGACTCATTTCGCTTGTTATTTTATTGTTAGTAGCCTACGTTATAAAATGTAAAAAAATTTGTAAACAAACTTTAAAACCAGTTGCATTACCAGCTACTAAAGAGGCAAAGGATTGACGAAAAGATGCATTTTAGTTTATAGAAAATTGCGTTTTTTCTTTACTAAATTAGCACACGAGATTTTTCTGTTAATTAAGTTATTTGAGCCACTCACACAGCTTCTACCTTGTATTTTGTTTCAGTAAGAGTGTCACTAGTTACAATAATATTGTATTATGCCTTGGTAGAAACTGAGATTACTTATTTACTAATAGTTTGTGATTCTATAAAATCAAAGAGGACTTTTTCGCTTGTATCTCATTGTTAGTACGTTGTTAAATCTAAAATAATTTGTAAAAAACCTTTTAAACTAGTTGCATTACCAGTTACTAAAGAAGTAAGGCATTGAGCAAAAGATACATATTAGTTTATAGAAATTAGGTTTTTTAAATTTCTACTTAAATAAATGCCTAACAAAGAACAATATTAAAATGTAATTTGTAAATTAACTTTTATATTATTGAAAAATAAATTTCTATAACTTTTTCAAATATTAGGTCTATTTAAGTAATTATATATTGTTTTTAAATTGATAATTAGTTATTGACAATAATTATGTTTTACAAATATAGGTATTAAGGGAAATTAGTGAAATAAACATGTTTACTTGAATAAATGCCTAACAAAGGGCAATATTAAAATTTAATTACGAAATTATCTTTTATATAATTAGAAAAGACATTTCTATAACTTCTCTAATATTAGGTCTATTTAAGTAATTATATGTTATAATTTAGTTAATATATAGTTATTGACAATATTTATGTTTAACAAGTATAAGTAATAGTAGAATTGCGTGAAAAAAAACGAGAACTTTCTTCGTTTGTTATTTAATGGTCAGTACGTTCTCAAATCTAGAACATTATGTAAAAAACCTTTCAAACCAGTCTGTTGTAGTTACGATATAAATAAAGGATTGAAAAAGATACATTTTATTGCTTTGAAGGATTACTGTAATCGTAAATAGAACATGTAACACATTTCAAATCGGACTGTGAGCGCCTGCAGAGTGGCAAGGCGATACAAATCCGTGTGTTGCACGTCGAGACTGTTGATTAGTTGGACTTGATGTAAATGTTGTTCGTTTGACAATCGTGTGTGTTGGTTAATTAAACCTCGCGTAAGCTCGTTTTTCAATGTTGTTTAGTTGGAACGTTGTTCATTTGATCCAGCCCCCTGGCGGCGTGGGTCGCAGCGAGACTAGCTTGAACACCAGGTCATGCAGATCATAAAGAACAAAGAGTGGGGGACGATCCAAGGACCTTGCAAGCCGAACTGGAGAACCCAACGAATCAACAGGTCTTATTCTCACGATCTCTCTTTATAAATGATTAAATTCTTAAAATTTGAAGTTTTGAAAGGGGAAATTTGAAATTCATTAAAAAATTAAAATTAAATTTGAAGATAGGAAAATGTGTCTTACAAAGTGGTGGCGTTGCTTTGGGAGAAGGGGAAGAGCCAATATGGCTGCTAACTCATTAGCGATAGTATAACTAAAAATAATCGTGAATATAGTTACATAAAAATTTTGAAGTTTAAAGGCTCAAATAAGTTCTAAAGTCTATTAATCGAGTCAAATACGTTCATTAAGAAGTTTTTCAAATAAAATATAGCTAGGGAAATTAGTTAGAAATTAAAATGGATTTGACCTAAAATATTATATATGTAAGTAATGCCAAGATATGAACAAGAAGTATGGCGGACTATGTGCCGTTGCTTTGTGATGGCAGGCGAGACAAACCAGCTGTTTCCAACTTGAAATATTTTTGTTAAAGACGATAATGGGTTATAATTAAATTCAATTAATGTAAATAATATTAATAATTTTGTAAATGAGAAATAAAGGATTAAGATTTAATTTCAAACAAATTGAGAAATTGTATGTTCAAAATTAAATAAATAGTAAAGGGTTAATTAAATATTTAATTAAATAATTTTAAAATTTCAAAAAAAGGAAAGGGGTTATAAATTGGGATGATTAATTGAAAATTAATTAAAGGGTTTCAAAATTTACTAAAAATTAACAATGGGAAAATTTTAGGTTTTGGAAAGAATCTCAGGGACTTGTTTGAGGTTAAGATCTGTCATGATGTCAAGGATATATAAAATTTTGGGAAAATACAAAAATAGTTTTGAGGTTAACTCCTCAGAGGGTCTAATTAGTAGATAAGTAAGTTGAAATTTTATGTTTATACTGTAAGATGATATGATTTTCTATGTTGAATGTTTGTTTAGAGTAAGAAAGTTTTCATTATGTTTTTTAGAAAATAAGATAGAAACAAATTTCAGCAAAAGACATTAAGAAAGTTGATTTGAAGGTTAATATAATAAAATTTAACTTGTTTAATTTAACAAAAATATATGCAATAACTTCAGTAAAATCTTTTGAAATTGAAGAATAAATAATAAGGTCAAGTAAATTTAACAGTTAACTTTAAAGTAAATAATTTACATTAATTGAAATGTGATGTTTAAATAATTTTGTTTGAGTTCATAATTTGCAAAATATATTCATTTAATTGTCAAATTCATATTAAAGTAAACTTATTGAAAGCAAATAATAAAATTTGAGATATAAATTGAAATAAAAATATTTTATAGATTTTATATTATGAATGCTTGACCGAAAGGGTTAAATGTAAACAGCCCATTACAGTAAGTATAGTAAATTTAAAATTTGATTAATTTTTAATTTTTTTTTTGAAGAAAAAGAAACCAGATGTTAAATAATAAAATTAAAATAATATAGATTAAAAATATGAAATTGTGTTTTAAATATTTTCAGGAAATTTATAAAAAATTGTTGAAATTTATATTGATAAAATTAGCAGACAGTGACATGCGATAATTTTAAAATCAATATTAACCAAAAATAAGAATTATTTTTGACTAATTTGCAAACAAGATAGTGTATTTATTTAACTAAACACATTTCTCACACACTCCTAACAACGAGGGCCATTACGCCATTTAGATGCCTTTCAAAAAAGAACTCCATCCCCTGCAGAGCATGAGCGTAAGGGTTAAATCCAAAACAAGTTAGATTTTTTTAAATACTTAAGTCCAGTGACTGGTTCTCTGGCTGATTTTGGCGAGTGTTGCACAGCGTTAGTTGCAGTCGTAACGATTCGCCCTTTAACCTTGGGAATTTTTCTTTATTTAAATATGTTATTTTGCTTATTACAAAATTAGTAAATTTACTTACCAGGGCTTCTAGTCCTAACGTCACAGCTCTGGCAGAAAACTGTCTGTCTGTCACGGCCTCCCAATCCTGGAGATAGAACTAGGTTAAGTTCTAAATAACCATTGAATTTTTAAAAGACAATTATAAACAAATTATTTATTAAGCACAAATTACAAATGGAACAAATGACAACCAATGTATCAGTGGCTTATATCAAACTACTGCTAACTATTCTTTACATAGAGCAATTACATATTGAGTGCTCAAATTTATGTATCGAGAAGGTACTAATGTAAGTGTTCAAATTTATTTCAGAAATGAATGTCCAAAGACGATTTCTACCGTTTATGTGTTAATTATTTATCTATCAAATTTTAAGTTAGTTAAAATTAAAATACATTTTCTTCATTATACTCTAAAACGTACCTGGTTGTGCACACCACTTGTATAACACTATAACATATTTTATTTATCACTGCACATCGCTCTTGCAATAAACGCACTAAAACAAAAAAAGTACGAACTTTTACTATTGGGAACTCACTAAAAAAAAGGTTCTGGCTTCTTTTGTAAGTAGCATTAATAAACTGGTACCGGCTTTGACATCTTAAATTTTGAATAATGAAAGCTTACAAATTTTCTAAATCATGTCCGAAATTATTATCACGTGTGTCTCGTCCAAAGACTTTTAGTGAAGTGGGGCAGTTGGATATACGCGCAAAGCTGAGTTCTCATGCAACTCCCACCCTTATTTGTTCTTATATACATTTTTGATTGGTTCACCCCATGCCCTCGTCATATGGCATATTCTGGTTAACTTCCTTAATTTGCCAACATCGTACGATATTTTACAATTTTGCCCGCTAGGGGCGCCTTAGTTCTTACGATAGATTAACAAGTGTTCACCAAGAAAACAAAAATTTTCTTTTATATTGGGCCGATCTAATTATAAAATAAAACTTAAATATGTAAATAAATTTATATGTAACACCTAATTATTTAAGAGTGTTACATTTTCTCTTGTCGGCTTCAAAAGAAAATTTTTGTTTAACATTACATCCTATTTCTATTTTAACATTTTATACATGAGTGTGCAAGCCCCGTTTACATTTGAACAAAATATACACTATAGAGAGCTTGAATGTACTATAGGAAAAATATAAACAATCTACTGGACAACGGATGCACATCCGCCCTTTTCTCCGCTATAGTTGCTTGGCATTCCTTCTCACTTAGGTCTCCTACAAAGCTAACAGTTTGACAACGTTCTACCATATTATCTTGCAAACATATTTTACACATTTCACAAACCTTGAATTTTAAGTTCATATCTTGAAATTATATCCTTAGGTTTTGTTAGTACTTATTGTTTTAACAACCTTATGTTATCATTTTACAACCTTTGGTACGACATATCTTACTAATTTGTAAACCTTTGAACTTAAAATTCATTCTTCAACCTAACGTTACCTTTAAGTTACGTCTTTAACACTTCTGAACACAAACCTTTCATCTAGCCCCGTTTATATTGAAACTACTATTCGTATAAAATACATATCTTTTACATTCCCACAAAAGATAATCACTAGTAACCCTTGCTTGTAAACGCATATTTAGGTTGTATATTTAGATTGTACACAATTTGGTTAGTCTGTCGTGCATAGTCTAGATTCCTAGTCGTCTTGGAATCGTGTTGTGTTAAATGTATTTAGAGGCTGTCAGTCAGCCTCGTGTATTTGTGTGTGCTATATACCATGACATATATATTGTTGTCGTGTTGTGTAATTAATTGCGCATAATCGTGTATACCTTTACGTGTTTACAACAGATTTTTTTCTACCCCTTTCCTCTTTATAAGGAATTTATCTTTCAGTACGTCCCTGTATTAATTTTAATTGACTCATATGAGCTCTTCTTATATTATTGAGGTTATTACCTTGTTGGATCAGTACAAACACAGGACTAAAAAAATACAATATTTTATACGGACCTTCATATTTCATAGCCAATTTACTTTGAAAATGATCAACCTTTTTCGATAAATAATGGCATCTAACATAAACCTCATCCCCTATTTTAAATGGATGTTTGTTTTTCTCTTTAGTATATTTTCCGTATTTTTTGTTGTGTTTTGAAGATTTTTTTAAAATTTTTTCTATCCATTCCCCCTTTGAACACTTGTTCTCTATTATATCATTTAAGCCCCATATGTTGCTTAAGGATTATTTGGTTTATAGTTATACAGTAATTCGAATGCGGAGTATCTAATTGACTCATTTAGGGCAGAATTTAAACTTCTCTGCATAAGGCTTATTCCTTCGTCCCATGATGTTTGTTTATCATGGAAGTATGCTCTTAAAATGTTTTTAACGTTTTTAATATATCGCTCAGCGCGATTTTCACAATTCATATAGGGGATAATTTTTGTATGTTTAATACCATTATAGAACATAAAATTTTTAAATTCTGTTGATTTAAAGCACGGAGCCAGATCTGAAACAACACAATGTGGTACTCCAAAATTAGGAAAAATTATATTCTGCAATTTGTTGATGACATTTACTGAAGTTGCTCTCCTTAACGGTATAACAAAACAAAATTTTGATAAATCGTTCACACTGACTAAAAATAATTATGACCATTTTTACTATGAACTAGAGGCCCGAAAATGTCAATACACAATTTTTCCATTGGTTTATTAGCTGCCTTGCTTATTAATGGTTCATTATACACTCTCGGTGCTTTTTTGGATTTAATGCAAAATTCACAGTTTTTTACTTTTTCCAAAATAATGTTCTTTAAATTAGGTCTGTAAAAATATTTATTTATTTTTGCGAATGTTCTCAATTGACTTAAATTGGAGGCCATCCCATCATAGAATTATGATAATATTCAAATAACATATTTATTAACAATATTGGTAAATAAATCTCTGCTTTGGATTTCTCCTTATTTTTAAACATTAAAATTCCTTTATTTAAATAAAACGTTTTGTTATTAGTTCCGTTTTGTACACTTTGAATTATCGTATTAATTTCCAAATCATTTCTTTGGTGTTACATTATATCTATAAAACTTAAGCGTATTTGAGAGATTACATTTACATTTAACAATTTATTATTCACCCATCTATTTTTTTACTAATTTTGTTAATATTAAGAATTTCATCTTTTGATTGTACTTCAATTATTTCAATTTCTATGTCACTACACTGCGTATGAATTCTGCTTAAGGCATCAGCTACAGCAGGGGTTCTCAACCTTTTAGGCTCTGAGCCCCCCTTCACACTTTGGTGTGAGGTCACGCCTCCCTTTACGGATTAAGTTAATTTAGACTTATATATGATAAATTTACTTATATTATGTTTGAGTAAAATGACTTTGAACTTAGGCAAGATATACTCTAGTAAGGGTAAGGAATATAAAATCATATTTGCTCAAATATAAATTTTATTTACACAAATCATCGAAAAAATTGCAACAAAATATCAATAATGTAACCAGAAAAATGTTCGCTACTTTTGTAGTGCTAGTGTGAGAGCTGGCACTGTTTCTCGTTAACTATTTTTTGTATGTTTGGATGAAATTTTGACAAAGAACACCGCAGGTCACTTTCCACATGTAGTCTGGCTTGATATTTAGATTTTATATTAGCCAGGGCTGGAAATCCTGTCTCGCTTAGATAAGTTGATGAAAATTGTACAATCAACTTCACTGCCTCCATTGCTACTTCTGAGTAAACAGAAAGATATAGTAGCCAGAAATCTTCGAGATCCATGTATGGAAAATCCATTTAGCTTTGGAATCACATTGCAAGTCAATTGTTTGTTCTTGAATGTGATCAGGAAGTTTATCAATGTTAATTTGAAATCTTGTTAATATCTCTTGTTAACTTGAATTCCCAGTTTTCCGAGCTTATATCTGGGAAATAGGCTCCGATTTTGTTCTTCAGAGACAACAAATGCTCAGATATTATGTCCTTCATTTCATTTACTAGGTCTTTTGGAAGACTTTGGGTACCATCGAGGAGGTTGTTTAATTTTAGAAAGGAAGAAAAGTTCGGCTGCGAAATGTGCAGGCGGTGTTGCCAAAGAGCTATCTTCTCAGCAAAACTCTCAATTGAATCATAGTTCTTCAAAGTACTTTTCTGACATTGTAGCTTTAGTTATGAAGATTTATTGTTTTGAAAAATCTGACAAATATGCCAGGTAAAAGATAAATTTGTAATCTGTAAATTTCTTGTACAGTTCTTCACTTGAACTCATCAAAAAGATTTCAACTTCTGATTTCAAGTTGAACAATCTTGCAAGCATATTACCTTTGGACAACCAACGAACTTCGGTGTGAAAGATAAGTGTTTCTTGATCACTGTTCAGTTCTTGACACAACACTCGAAAAAGTCTGGTGTTCAAAGCAGCTTTAAGTGATTCAGGGAGAGTCTGGCAAGCCAAAGCTTGTCTGTGGATGTTACAATGGGATCCAATTATATTAGGGTTTTTTTCTTAGCCAATTCAATAAATCCTGATCGGCAACCTGTCAAAGCTTGAGCTCCATCAGTACATATTCCAATAACTCTCTCCCAGGGAAGTTCATTAGCTGCTAAAAATGTTTGAAGAGCAGAAAGTAT
This sequence comes from Prosapia bicincta, assembly GCA_036971475.1. NCBI lineage: Eukaryota > Metazoa > Arthropoda > Insecta > Hemiptera > Cercopidae > Prosapia > Prosapia bicincta. The sequence continues at coordinate 120,597,082 of JBAIZL010000004.1, read as the reverse complement.
ATCGACTGCTTTAGTTGTTGTTAAAAGATTTATTGAAAACAGTATTTCTTCAAGGAATTTCTTTTCATCTATATATCTACAGTAAAACAACAACTTCACTTGTTTTGAAATGTCTGATGTTTCATCACACTGCAGTGCAAAGAATGGGGAGTTTTTTACCTTTTGCACCAGTTGTTTTTTCAAATGTCATCAATTCTACGTTTGACTGTGTCGTTAGATAATGCAATTTTGGCAACTTTATTGTAGCTGTCTTCACCGAGCACAGCACTACAAGCAGTAAGCAAACAAGGTTTTATGAGTGACTCACCGATTGTGTGGGGTTTCTTGTCTTTAGCTATCAACAAGGCAATTTTGTAAGCAGCTTCAACGGCCTTTTCAATTTCCATTCGAAAACTTCCACTGGAATCAAGTTTCATTCTCTTAAGGCAACTATGCCCCGTCGCGCTATTAATAAACAAAAGCCCTGCTATGCTGAGTCACAGCTAGTTGCTTACGCCTGGACAGACGCTCACTTACATTTTATTGAGTAAAGAAATAGAGCTTTATAGCTCTATTAAGCTGTAAAGAAATTTCAATGATTGTGTGTTTGTGTTCAACATCAAATTCAATTTTTTTAAAAATTTGTTGACTCCAGAAGGATTACCCTTACCCTAGCACACCCACCCCTAACTCGGCCGCTACGTAACCTAGGACTATAGGGGTAGTTTTGGATGATGCAGGAGGTCATCGCGCACCTGATCCCAGACCCGGGGGTGGTTTTGCCCACGTCTAGAGGGGTAGGGGGTAGTTTTTCGAAAAAAAATTTATTTCAACCTTACTCGGCCGCTACGTAACCTAGGACTATAGGGGTGGTTTTGGATGATGCAGAGGCTTGACGCCGACCCTCATCCAACCCCTAAGGGTGGTTTTGACCATGCCTAGAGGGGCAGGGGGGCGGTAAATGGAAAAAAATTAATTCCAACCAGCTAACCTAAACTAGCCAAAAGGTATCCAACCCAACCAACCCCAAGGTGCATGGGACATCTCAGCTACGTTCAGGACCACCACATGGACGAAGGGGGCCTATGATTGGCCCTGATCATATACTATGGGGCTCATTTGACTACGTCTAGATGTAGTTATTGGAAAACCTCGCTAGCCAAATTGTATCTAACCTAACATACTCCTAATTACAAGGGTGACCTTAGCTACGTTCAGGACCACCCCATGGACGAAGGGGCCTATGATTGGCGTTGATCATAGACTATGGGGTAACTACGTCTAGACGTGGTTATTGGAAAAAACCTAATCAGGAAAGCCTATGACGTAACAACCTACCCCTCGGACATCCTCAAAACCCTCCCCGGAGGCAGCTACCGGCGTGGGGCTATCTTAAGATATAACTGTTTAATATATGAAATATCAACGCTCGAACGACTCAGGGCCCGCCCTAAAATGAACGGTATAACCCAGGGTAATGAGGGATACAAGTTGAATGTTAAATGCCGCGTAGGCCGCTCACTCGAACCCTGAAGGGCCAGCGCCTTAAAAACAAAATATCTAAAAATAGAACACAGTGACACTACAGAGATACCTAGTATGGCCCACCTTTTAGAGGCGAATAACTAGAAACGCTATCAGTGTATGAAATATTGTCATGAAAATATCAACTCACCAAAGAAGATCCAACGTAGTGAAAACAAAACACTTGATACATATACAAACCACACTTTAATCACTAGCCTAAAATGAACGGTAAACCCTGCGTAATTAGGGCCACAGGTTGATTGCTAAACAATACAGAGGAGTGGGATCCTTAACGAGCCAGCGCCCCGCGCTACAGATTATCTAAAAACATACAGAGGTATCTAGTATAGTCCACCTCTAAAGGTGAAACGGTGTAACAAAGCCTTATAGCCTGAGTGAACAAGCTTAACCTACATGTGCAACCATGCAGAGATAACGCATAGAACCGCAAAGACACATGGTGACCGCTATAGCAGGCACAGCTGTGTTGTTGTTAAACAAGGCTATTGTAATTGGGTCGACTACCGTATCGATTTATTATGAAGGCTAGTAAAGTAAACAAATAGCTGTGGAAGAGTCCATTCGAGAGGGGTGGACGAGTCCATTCGAGATGGACCGATCTCTATTAATCTCGGCGGGCGATCCCATTTGGTATGGAGGGGCAGGCGTTTATGAATTATAAATCTCATCGCGAAAAACAATACTTGCTATACAGCTTTGGAAGAAGAAACATTCTGGTAAGCTATCTTGTTTTTACTTGTTCTCGTGGGAAATCTGTAGCCTATATTAAAGCAATCGCTATTCATTGCGACTTGTGAGTCGAATAACTCGTATAATCTATTATCATTGTTGATCTGAATATTTATGAAAACAAATTAATCACAATATTTTAATAAATATCTAACAAATACAATTGTTAGTATTAGCAAACAACTAGATTTAATCTTAAATTGTTCAACATATACCATTGTCAAACCAGTATCTATTCTAATTATTCTCTCAAAACTATTTCACATAGAATCAATTTGAATATATCTGTGTTAATTTAAGATCTATTGTAGTGAATTGTATCTGTAAAATGGCCGTTCGTGTTGTATCAACGGAACAGACATATGTACGGAAATTCCGTTTGAACGGTACTAGAGTGACATTCAACTTTAACCCCGTACCCGCGGCGGTAAACGAGTTGGAATGGGTCAGACGTGGACTAGAGGAAATCTTGGAGACTATGAAGAACAACGCCACCGAAGACATACAATTGGGCTTCACCATGCAGAGTTTAAATCTCCGAAACCACGCCCCGGGATATATTGCATTTAGAGCTGCCTCTGCGACAACTGTGGACGCCCTGTTTAACATCCTCGGCTCAATAATCCAGAGCAATGCAAATACATTTAAAGCCGACGACACCTTCAGAGTGACCTGTACCAAGGTCAAAGTACCTGTAGGGCGTGGGCGTGCAAGACCCGGACTGTATAATAACTTCATAGAAGAATCGCACCGAAGAAGAGGAATTGTTACGATTAAAAACACAGACAACCTCTGTTTACCCCGTGCTCTGGTTGTAGCTATAGCGCATGCGTCAAGAGACCCAGAGTACAAGCTTGTGTGTATGGACAGATGCAAACGTCAAACCAACAGAGCAAACCAGCTAATGACTGACGCCGGGGTACAGATAGGAGACGGCGGTGCAGGCATTCGAGAGTTGCAACAGTTTCAAGATTTACTCGCCGATTATAAGATTACCGTGTACAATTACGGCTGCAAAGGTCGTGATATTTACTTTGAAGGCGACGTTCAGAATCCCAAGCACAGGCTAAACTTGTTATATCACACCAACCACTTCAATGTTGTTACAAGTCTGACAAGTGCGTTCGCTTGCAATTACTATTGCGATTTGTGTCATGTCCCATACGATGATCGCCTGCGCCATAGATGCTCAGCCCAATGCAACTCTTGCAAGAGGACCCCACCGTGTGTGCTTGAAGACGACGGCATCCTGTGCGGCGACTGCAATAGACAATTTCAAAATAGAGCATGCTTTAAGGCGCACATGAAAAGCGTATGCCGGGCCATAAGAAAGTGCCCAGACTGTAATAGATACATTCTAAAGAAGGGTAGAAAAGCCCCTCACGTGTGCGGCGAGAACTATTGTAAAGTTAGTAATGATTACATGCCTGCAGGCCATCTGTGCTACATGAGAATTGATACACGTCGCCCTCTATCGAACAACTTTCTGTTTGTCTTCTTTGATCTTGAAACTCGACAAGACGAGGTTATTAACGACGCTCGTGTGCATCGAGTCAACCTGTGCGTATCCCAGCAATACTGTTGGATGTGTATGAACGGGGGCGGGGCCTGCCTACAGTGCACGGATAGAACCAGAGTGTTCAGAGAGGATCCCGTCAACGGGTTCATGGCGTACGTTATGGAAGTGCGAAAGGCGTACAAAAAGGTGATTGTAATCGCTCACAACGGCCAGGCCTTTTACTTCCAGTTTATCCTGAAGTACGTAATAGAAGAGACACAATTCACACCCGAACTGATTATGCGAGGCACCAAGGTCATCCTCATGGAGATTGACAATACAAAGTTCATTGACTCTCTCAACTACATGCCTATGGCTCTATCAAAACTGCCTAAAGCTTTCGATCGGCCTCCGGAAAAGAAAAAGGGATATTTTCCGCACCTCTTCAACACGTTGGCAAACCAAACGTATGTAGGCCCCATGCCTGCCAAAGAGTACTATTGCCCCGATTCTATGTTTGACAAGAATCACGAAGAGTTCACACGATGGCACGACGAGCAGGTGCGCAACGAGTACGTCTTTGACTTTCAAAAGGAGATATTCGAGTACTGCCTATCGGACGTGGAGATCCTGGCACAGGCGCGCCTGAAATTCAGGGCCTGTTTCTTACAAGAGTGCAATGTTGATCCGTTTCTAGAGGCGGTGACTATCGCCAGCGCATGTAACTTGGCATTTAGAAGAAATTTTCTAAAACCAAACACCATAGCCATACTTCCGAAAACCGGCTACCGTCTGGCCGATAAACATTCGTCTATCGCTCTGCAATGGTTGCTGTGGCTCGAAACAGAGGGCAACCTGCGAATAAGTCATGCAGGTAACGGCCGAGAGATGAAGGTCGACGGCCTAAAGGTCGACGGGCTGTGCATAGAGACAAATACGGTGTACGAGTTCCAAGGATGCTGGTTCCACGGCTGCCCAAAGTGCTTCCCCAACGGACGTGACGCTGCCCTGGAGGACGATCCGGCGGACACACACAACGCACGCCTCGAAAGGACAAAGGCCAAGAACGCTAAAATCTCACAGGCCGGCTACCAGGTCGTCGAGATGTGGGAGTGTGTATTTAGGCAGCAGAAGAAAAACGACAAGTCCATGGATTATCTCGACAACCACCCCGTCCTCAACGCAGCGCCTCTTAACCCCCGCCACGCATTCTTCGGCGGCAGGACTGGAAATATAAAGACCTACTGCGCCGCTAAAGAGGGCGAAACCATCCAGTACGCAGACGTGTGTTCCCTCTACCCGTAGGTATGCAAGTATGGAAAATACCCGATTGGACATCCAAAGCTGGCCGTTGGCAACGACGAATGCAGGAAACTGGGGATGAGCGCCGAAGGGTTGCTCAAGTGCACAATTCTGCCGCCTACATCGCTCTACCACCCTGTATTGCCGCTAAAGATGAATAACAAGTTGATGTTTGTACTATGTTGGACATGCGGCGAAACTCTCAATCCTGGCGATTGCGATCATACGGTGGACGAGCGCGCTCTGACAGGCACATGGACCATGGACGAGATACGCAAGGCTGTAGAGAAGGGCTATGTTGTTGTGGAAATGCACGAGATGTGGCAGTACGAGATGGCTTCAGGGAACGATGGCCTGTTTAATAATTTTATCAATAAATTTCTAAAGATGAAACAGGAAGCGTCAGGCTACCCCGGCTGGTGCAAAAATGAAGAGGACAAGGCCAAGTATGTGGAGGATTATTACATCAACGAGGGTGTCCGTTTGGATCAATCAAAGATCGCCAAAAACGAAGGATCCCGCTCACTGGCCAAACTAATGTTGAACTCGTTTTGGGGAAAATTCGGACAGAGGGAGAATCAGACTAAAACGTCGATTATCAGGGAGCCTCAGGAACTGTTTAAAATGCTGCAGAGCCCCTCCATTGACGTCAACCACATTCAGGAAGTAAACGAAGACGTCTTGGTTGTGAATTGGCAGTTTTCGGATGACGTTTGCGAAATACTACCCACTGTCAACGTTGTGCTGGCCGTCTACACCACCGCCCACGCCCGGGTAAAGCTTTACGAATATATGGACGCTCTAGGCCCTCAACTTATCTACAAGGATACAGACAGCGTGGTATACCTTCATAGGGAGGGTTTGCCGAGAGTGGTGACTGGAGAAAAAGACTAGAATACATCCGAGGCAGCCGCAGCCGTCGCAGAGATGTGAGGACAAATTGCCGATAGAGCCGTCGTTTTAATGACACCGCTTGTATTTAGCAAATGAACACTGTAATAGAGGCTAACACCATACTATATAGTGAAATTGTGACTACAGAACTGTATTTCCATTATTAATGAACAGTCTAAGCAAGGTCTAGTTTGACATAAATATGGTAAAATCATGTGAAATTGTGACTACAGAACTGTATTTCGGTTATTAATGAACAGTGTAAACAAGGCTAAAACCATACTATATATTGAAATTGTGACTACAGAACTGTATGTCGGTTATTAATGAACAGTGTAAGCAAGGTCTAGTTTGACATAAATATGGTAAAATCATGTGAAATTGTGACTACAGAATTGTATCTCCGTTATTAATGAACAGTCTAAGCAAGGCTAGGTTTGATATCAAAATTGTGACTACAGAACTGCTCGTAATTAGCAAATGAGGACCAAATATATCAGAGGTGTGAAGTACGGCCATCTACCAGAACATCTACCAGAAAACAGAATGGAGTAAATCTACCCAGGAACGATCCAGGCAGATGTTTCTTTCTCTCTCTTTCTCATTATAAATATTTTGAAAATACGTTTCGGGGAAGATGTCGGTCATTAAATTCACATATATGATATGAATATATATATATATATATATATATATATATATATATGCAATGGCTTAGTTTATAGCGTAACCTAGAGAGGTAATGTTTGTGTATAATATAGCCAAAATATAGATAATTATATACTTCTTGTTTGTAAAAACACAATTAATCTCTAGGGCCACAGCAATGCTGATTCTGTAACGTCCAAATCTAATAATTGCTTTAAAAACATGTATAACAATTATGTCATATGGGGTTTCTTGTTTGTAAAACATAATAAATCTATAGGGCTATGCTGAATCTGTAAGGTCTAATTGGAAAAATGTAAAACAATCAACTAGAATAAGGGTAATATAAGACAGGTGTAGCTTTGTTAAATATTGTTTTGATAAGATCGTAAAATGTACAATTACTATGAGAGGTCACAAAAGCCATATGTTAAAAGGTTCTGACGCAATGTAGAGAGAGTATCTGGAAATACTCATCACTAAAAAATAGATAGAATTGTCATCTGAAATTAATGTTCTCGAATCTGACACCAAAAATAAAGCGGTTAAACTTACAAATCGTAGTACGATACAATTTATTAACCATTGACCCTAAATGTAAGTCGTTCGCAATGCGAGAATTGCTGTAGGTTGCCTTCTACGTGTCTAGGGTGTGCATTGAACCATCAAGAGTACAGACATCCGCTACGCTAAGAGTCTAATGTAAGTACTATTATGTGATCCCTCAAGCGACTATGTTTACATGTGCTTGCACTTAATGCAAAGGTCAACACAGGATAAGGTAAATAAGTGTCTTGAAAATAGTGACGTATATTTGAACAATAAACATTCAATCTTAAATGTAATTACAAGTGCTTTATACACAATTAAAGGCTTAGACATATTATATCTAGGTAATTAATACATCAACTATAGACACTAGCTTAGACATATCTCATAAATATTCCAATCATATGGCATAATTTAGGCTAAATCATGTCCATAGGGCAAAACACAGCAAAGTCATAGATAATATCGTCTGAGAAGCTATTGATAGTATTCCCAGGTCTCTGTAAAGGCTAAAATTCTAAATCTGTATGTTTTACAATATTGGCAATATAACAGGTGCTTCAAATAAATGATTACAAGTATAAAATATATATATAACACAAAGGTTATTGCAATAATGTTGTCTATACTTTGTTCACACAAATATCCCCCGAAGGGGAAAGGAGAGGCCCCACACCCGCCAACTCCTCGTGACATCCTCCAAAATCAAATTGATGCCTCCGTTCAACCCTCCTGCTTGACAAGTACATTCACCCTTACGGACCATTACGGCCACTCCAGAGGGGATGCATACTCCTTACGGACTACGTAGAGTCGCGCCAGTGGGCTTTCATTCGTCTCGTGCACATCACCCGTCTAGCAGGGGGGTCAAATTACTTTACAAAAACATATGTGTGTGTGAAAAAATCAACATTCGTCAGCTATTCATATTGTTTACTCATTCGTGGAATTTTGTAGCCATTTTGGTTAGTCTGAATATTTATAGAAAACATAGCAAATCATTGTGCATAATTAATACTTATATATAATCTAGTTGAATATTTATACAATACACAGATAATCATTATGCATAATTAATAAGTAGGAAGTGCCTTACCCTAGCACAGCCACCCCTAACTCGGCCGCTACGTAACCTAGGACTATAGGGGTAGTTTCGGATGATGCGGGCGGACGTCGTGACCTTGATCCAAGCCATAGGGGTGGTTTCGACCGCGTCTAGAGGGGTGGGGGGTAGTTTTTCGAAAAAATTTAACTCCAAGCCACTAACCTAGGCTAGCCAAATTAGAACCAACCTAACCTAACCTAAGTGTTGGGGGTGACCTCAGCTACGTTCAGGACCATCCCTGGGGGTAGCATCGGGGGTGGATTGGGGGTGGGGGGTAGTTTTCGAAAAATTTTCGGAAAAACGTGTCTTGACTGATAGGGTGTGTCTAGAGTGCATTATCGCGTCGGTAGGGGTAGTTTCACCTAGGGGTGGTTTTTACAAAAAATATGAAATTGCCGAAAATCGATCGGTTGGATCAACAGACAGTACGGGATACGTGCAGAGGCTCTTTTGGACCATTGCGGGGGCGGATTCACCGAGGGGTAGTCATTAAATAATATGAAATTGCCAAAAATCGATCGGTTGGATCAAATGACCGTACGGGTTATGTGTCCATTATGGACGACTGTGGGGGTGGTTTCACCTGTAATCAGATTGCCAAAAATGATCGGTGACCTAGGTAAAAGTCACCACCGAACCCGCGCTTGAGGTAACACCGCCTAGGAGCGGGTAAAGCTAACACGGAGCACGGTCTCGGTTAAAGCCAATCCAAGCCTAGCCACCCAGCAGCTATGCCTTAGGTAAAGCTAACACGGAGCAAGGTAAAGCCAACCTAGGTAAAGTAACCCTGGAATCAGGCCATACCTAGAGACACCCAGGAGCCGGGCCTTAGTTAAAGCAGTCAGCCTTTAAGTAAAACTACTCAAGAGCCGGGGCAAGATGATTGCTATATCAATTACAGCCTATCGACTAAGACAAGTACCTCCACCAAGTCCTAGTTAAAGCCATCACGAGGCCGACCCCTCGGTAAAGCCACCCAGGACTTAGGTAGAGCCAATAAGGAGCAAGGCCACAGGTAAAGCCACCCAGGACTTAGGTAAAGTCAATCCTAAGCTATGCCCTAGGTAAAGTAATCCGGGAACTCGACCTTAGGTAAAGCTACCACGAAGTCGCGGCCTAGGTAAAGCCTCCTCGGAGCAAGACTTTAGGTGAAGCAGTCAGCCCTTAAGTAAAGCTGCCCAAGAGTCGGGCCTTAGGATGGATGCTATATCAAATACAGCCTCTCGACCAAGACAAATACCTCCACCAAGTCTTGGTGAGCGTTCAGCCCCTACAGAGTATGGGCCTAGGTTAAAACCACCCCGAAGCCGGGCCCTAGCTAGAGACACCCTGGAGAAAGGCCTGAGGCAAATTCACACTAGAGCAAGTGGGGGGTTGATTGCCAAAAATGATCGACCAATCACAACACAGGGGCCCTGTAGGTCCACGAACGGTCGCTGTAAGACGGAAAGGCTTATATACAGCGTTAAACCAATATATATGATAGCCCACATAATGTGTTAAACAAATATGTAAGCCTACATACATACTATGCTAGGCCAACATACATGGGCCTACTATGTTTGTAAACCACAGGCCAAACCCTTATGACCTGAGCTATTTTCACCTCTTCTATCAGGTTGATCCTGGCAACCGTATAATATGGGAGGTACTATATGGTACATCTACCAATGCATAACCTATCAAGCCCACGTAAAGATTGACGACGTATCGGCGTTCGAGCGACTCAGGTATTAGGCCCTCCATAACTAGAGGGGGCAAGGGTTATGATTGTCAAAATTTGTCTATGCTACAAAATAAAAGCAACAAAGCCCTGTCGTTTCAGGGAATACGATTGACCGTGTGCTAGACATGTACAGACTTGCAGAGATAACGCATTATCTAAAAACCGCAACGGCTGCCTGCGACCGCTATAGCAGGCATAAAAACCCGCAAGGCTGAGTCTTTGTGAATCTAGGCACGTGTTTATGTTTTGATTACTGTATCAAATTACTGTGTATTGTCGTCATACCAAGGCCTACATATATATAATCAGAAATCAGTGTAAATAATCAAATAGCCTCAATGGACATCTCCTATAGCTGTAAATGTATCTAGATATAAAGGTATATATGGAGAAACACTAATAATGAGGAATATCACAAAACGTGAATAAATATATGTTATAAAACGATCCTAAAACGATGCTAAGCCATCATGCATGCTATCATACATAGGCCTGTTAAGCCAACACACGTGATAGTACACATAATGTGTTAAACAAATATGCGTGTAAACCTGCATACTATGCCAAGCCGACTTACATGGGCCTACTATGTCGGTAAACCACTGGCCAAAGCCTATATGATCTGAGCTAGTTTCACCTCGTCTATCAGGTAGAACCTGGCATCCGTATAATACGGGAAGTACTATATGGTATAGCTAACAATGCATAACCTATCAAGCCCATGACGGTCAACAAATATTACAATATAATTTAAAAAAGTTACGCAACCTATATACATACAATGCTAACCAATATAGGCATATATACTATGTTAAACCAGCATGCAATATAATCTACATAGCCATATATACGCTGTTAAACCAATATGCAGGTTAACCTATATTAGGCAAATATCCCCGTTACCCGCATAGGCCTATGTTAAGCCAGGATGAATGATAGCTTATACAGTGTGTTGAACAAATATGCTTGTAAACCTACATAAATAATATGCTAAGCCTGTGCTAAACAGATATGCGTGTAAACCTACATAAATACCATGCTAACCAGCATGGATGCTATCCTACATAAGCTTATATACTATGTTAAACCAGCATGCAATATACTCTAAATAGCCGTATATTCGCTGTTAAACAAAAAATTATTTTCGACCCACTAACCTAAGCCAGCCAGAGTGCTTCTAACCTACTGTTAGGTGTGCGATAAAGATGAGGATCATCACGCCATCTGCCATGTACAGAGATATTGTGATGGTTTAGTTAGCGACCCTCAATTAGCCTGTGTGATAGGCTATTCAATCGTAGCGCTATTTACTTAGCTAGTGTGCCGAGTTATGTGTTGGTAGCTGTGATAAGTAATGTATTGGTAGCCGTCCACACCTTGCTGTTGTCGTAGTTCATGAAGTGGTAGGTTTTCCTTACGGAGCTATTGTCTTAGCACTGATATAGATCTTACGTAAGTATTATCTTGGTCACGGATCGATAACTGTTTTTACGTAGCTATTGTGATGTTGGTAACTGTCTTTACGTGGCTAGTGTAATGGTTCATTATTTAATAGCAATCATTACTGAGTTAGGTTATGCATCTTTAGCTGTCTTTACATAGCTATTATGATAAGTTATGTATTGGTTATCTTTTCGTAGCTATCTTAATGGGGTAGGCATTGTTAGCTGCCTTTACGCATTTATTGTCTTTACATAGCTAATATGATAGGGTATGTATTGGATGTTATCTTCTCGTAGCTATTTTAAAGGGGTAGGCCTTGTTAGCTGCCTTTACGCAGTTATTGTGTGACAGGTTATGCCTAGCTGTTTTTACATAAGTCTTGTGATAGGTTATACAATATTAACCTTCTGTACGTAGCTATTATGGTAGGGTGGGCAGCGGTAGCTCTAACGTAACTATTGTGATATAGTATGGATTGGTAGCTGTCTTTACGAAGATATCTCTTAAGGTCTTAAATTGATAAAGGGTGTTACGTAACCACTGTCTTAGATTATGAGCCGGTAACAGTTTTGACATACCTATTGTAGTAGAGTATAATTTGTTAGCTGTTTTACAGAGATGGTGTCTAAAGTCTCGGTTTGATGGAGAACATACCTGGACAATATGTGTAATGGCCTTGACGGTTTCTGCATAGCTATTTTGGTATGCGTTGATAGCTATAATTATGTCTAGGGCTTAAAGCTTTTGCCGGTGCCTTCACTAACCATAACCTATTTGACTTCGGTGTAGATGTTGGTTGATTAGCGTAAGTTTTTCATTTTGATTAGCTGATACGTTGATCTGGGCATAGCCGCCATAGCCTATTTGGACTTGGTGTCAATGCTGTTCGTTTGAACTTCACGTATGTTGGTTGGTTAAACTACGCGTATGACAGTAGTTTAGTTGAAACGTTGGTTATTTGATCTAGCCTACACAGGCCATAGCCCTTTTGAAGTCGGTATCAACATTGCCACCATCTTGTTCTCCACCTGAATGACGTCATATTCGATCCTAGGTTGTGTATCGGATACTATGTGTTACCTTATATCACGCCGCTCATGAGATGCTATGTGTTTGTCAAGCTATACTTCGGGTGCTATATGACGAACTTTAGCCGAGCTATGCAACGGATATTATGTGTTACTTTGTATTCATACTTCTCATCGGATACTATGTGTTAGCCCTAGTCAGGCTATGGTTTGAATATGTTGTGTTAGCCCTAGTCATGACTTGCATCGGCCGCTATGCGTTAATGTTTATCCGGGCTATGTATCAGGTATTATGTGGTAATTTGTGGGCAGCTTGTAGGTTAGTGTGTGATATCCATTAGCTAAACTATGCACCGAATATAATGTGTTATACTTTGTAGGTCCATGTCTTCTTAGCATAATATCTATGCTGGCTTACACACATATATGTTTAACACATTATGTATTTGGGCTTAACATAGTATGATAGCATGCATGTTGGCTTACCATAGTATTTATGTAGGTTTACACGCATATTTGTTTAACAGCGTATATATGGCTATTTAGAGTATATTGCATGTTGGTTTAACATAGTATATATGCCTATATTGGTTAGCACTGTATGTATATAGGTTGCGCGACTTTTGTTTAATTATATTGTAGTATTTGCTGACCGTCATGGGCGTGATAGGTTATGCATTGTTAGCTATACGATATAGTACTTCCCGTATTATACAGCCCCCTGCCCGAGGTTCTACCTGATAGACGGGGTGAAAATGTGTGTCGGACTCTGATCATATAAGCTTGGGCCTGTGGTTTACCGACATAGTAGGCCTTATGGATACAACGTGTTAATCGTTAGCGGGGCCTCTGGATACTATATATTAAACCTTCGTCAGGCTATGCGTTGGATACTATGTGTTATTGATCAGGTATTATGTGGTACCTGTAGGATAGTGTGTGATAGCCGTTTAGCTAACCTATGCACCGAATATAATGTGTTCAGGCCCTTGTCGGCTTAGCATAATATGTATGGTGGCTTACACATGTTTGTTTAACGCGGTATATAGGCCTAACATAGTATATACGTCTATCTATGATAGCATGCGTGTTGGCTTACCATAGTATTTATTCGGTTTACACGCATATTTGTTTAACAGCGTATATACGGCTATTTAGAGTATATTGCATGCTGGTTTAACATATTATATACCAGGGTAGTGTTTCTTTCCAGCTGACTTTTGAAATGACATGTGTGACTATATCTAGACCATACATAATTGATAAGCCAATTTTGGGGGGTTTATGCTTATTTAGCGAGGCTATGCACCGGATATTATGTGTTGGGTCATACTATGTGTTAATGATTAGCCAAGCTATGTATCAGGTATTATGTGGTAATTTGCGGGCCGCTTTTAGGATAGTGTGTGATAGCCCTTTAGCTAAACTATGCATTGGATATAATTTGTAGGCCCTTGTCGGCTTACATACATGTTTGTTTAACGCAGTATGTAGGCCTAACATAGTATATACGCCTATCTATGATAGCACGGATATTGGCTTGGCGTATTTATGTGGGTTTACACGCATATTTGTTTAACAGCGTATATACGGCTATTTAGAGTATATTGCATGCTGGTTTAACATAGTATATAAGCTTATGTAGGATAGCATCCATGCTGGTTAGCATGGTATTTATGTAGGTTTACACGCATATCTGTTTAGCACAGGCTTAGCATATTATTTATGTAGGTTTACAAGCATATTTGTTCAACACACTGTATAAGCTATCATTCATCCTGGCTTAACATAGGCCTATGCGGGTAACGGGGATATTTGCCTAATATAGGTTAACCTGCATATTGGTTTAACAGCGTATATATGGCTATGTAGATTATATTGCATGCTGGTTTAACATAGTATATATGCCTATATTGGTTAGCATTGTATGTATATAGGTTGCGTAACTTTTTTAAATTATATTGTAATATTTGTTGACCGTCATGGGCTTGATAGGTTATGCATTGTTAGCTATACCATATAGTACTTCCCGTATTATACGGTTGCCAGGTTCTACCTGATAGACGAGGTGAAACTAGCTCAGATCATATAGGCTTTGGCCAGTGGTTTACCGACATAGTAGGCCCATGTAAGTCGGCTTGGCATAGTATGCAGGTTTACACGCATATTTGTTTAACACATTATGTGTACTATCACGTGTGTTGGCTTAACAGGCCTATGTATGATAGCATGCATGATGGCTTAGCATCTTTTTAGGATCGTTTTATAACATATATTTATTCACGTTTTGTGATATTCCTCATTATTAGTGTTTCTCCATATATACCTTTATATCTAGATACATTTACAGCTATAGGAGATGTCCATTGAGGCTATTTGATTATTTACACTGATTTCTGATTATATATATGTAGGCCTTGGTATGACGACAATACACAGTAATTTGATACAGTAATCAAAACATAAACACGTGCCTAGATTCACAAAGACTCAGCCTTGCGGGTTTTTATGCCTGCTATAGCGGTCGCAGGCAGCCGTTGCGGTTTTTAGATAATGCGTTATCTCTGCAAGTCTGTACATGTCTAGCACACGGTCAATCGTATTCCCTGAAACGACAGGGCTTTGTTGCTTTTATTTTGTAGCATAGACAAATTTTGACAATCATAACCCTTGCCCCCTCTAGTTATGGAGGGCCTAATACCTGAGTCGCTCGAACGCCGATACGTCGTCAATCTTTACGTGGGCTTGATAGGTTATGCATTGGTAGATGTACCATATAGTACCTCCCATATTATACGGTTGCCAGGATCAACCTGATAGAAGAGGTGAAAATAGCTCAGGTCATAAGGGTTTGGCCTGTGGTTTACAAACATAGTAGGCCCATGTATGTTGGCCTAGCATAGTATGTATGTAGGCTTACATATTTGTTTAACACATTATGTGGGCTATCATATATATTGGTTTAACGCTGTATATAAGCCTTTCCGTCTTACAGCGACCGTTCGTGGACCTACAGGGCCCCTGTGTTGTGATTGGTCGATCATTTTTGGCAATCAACCCCCCACTTGCTCTAGTGTGAATTTGCCTCAGGCCTTTCTCCAGGGTGTCTCTAGCTAGGGCCCGGCTTCGGGGTGGTTTTAACCTAGGCCCATACTCTGTAGGGGCTGAACGCTCACCAAGACTTGGTGGAGGTATTTGTCTTGGTCGAGAGGCTGTATTTGATATAGCATCCATCCTAAGGCCCGACTCTTGGGCAGCTTTACTTAAGGGCTGACTGCTTCACCTAAAGTCTTGCTCCGAGGAGGCTTTACCTAGGCCGCGACTTCGTGGTAGCTTTACCTAAGGTCGAGTTCCCGGATTACTTTACCTAGGGCATAGCTTAGGATTGACTTTACCTAAGTCCTGGGTGGCTTTACCTGTGGCCTTGCTCCTTATTGGCTCTACCTAAGTCCTGGGTGGCTTTACCGAGGGGTCGGCCTCGTGATGGCTTTAACTAGGACTTGGTGGAGGTACTTGTCTTAGTCGATAGGCTGTAATTGATATAGCAATCATCTTGCCCCGGCTCTTGAGTAGTTTTACTTAAAGGCTGACTGCTTTAACTAAGGCCCGGCTCCTGGGTGTCTCTAGGTATGGCCTGATTCCAGGGTTACTTTACCTAGGTTGGCTTTACCTTGCTCCGTGTTAGCTTTACCTAAGGCATAGCTGCTGGGTGGCTAGGCTTGGATTGGCTTTAACCGAGACCGTGCTCCGTGTTAGCTTTACCCGCTCCTAGGCGGTGTTACCTCAAGCGCGGGTTCGGTGGTGACTTTTACCTAGGTCACCGATCATTTTTGGCAATCTGATTACAGGTGAAACCACCCCCACAGTCGTCCATAATGGACACATAACCCGTACGGTCATTTGATCCAACCGATCGATTTTTGGCAATTTCATATTATTTAATGACTACCCCTCGGTGAATCCGCCCCCGCAATGGTCCAAAAGAGCCTCTGCACGTATCCCGTACTGTCTGTTGATCCAACCGATCGATTTTCGGCAATTTCATATTTTTTGTAAAAACCACCCCTAGGTGAAACTACCCCTACCGACGCGATAATGCACTCTAGACACACCCTATCAGTCAAGACACGTTTTTCCGAAAATTTTTCGAAAACTACCCCCCACCCCCAATCCACCCCCGATGCTACCCCCAGGGATGGTCCTGAACGTAGCTGAGGTCACCCCCAACACTTAGGTTAGGTTAGGTTGGTTCTAATTTGGCTAGCCTAGGTTAGTGGCTTGGAGTTAAATTTTTTCGAAAAACTACCCCCCACCCCTCTAGACGCGGTCGAAACCACCCCTATGGCTTGGATCAAGGTCACGACGTCCGCCCGCATCATCCGAAACTACCCCTATAGTCCTAGGTTACGTAGCGGCCGAGTTAGGGGTGGCTGTGCTAGGGTAAGGCACTTCCTACTTATTAATTATGCATAATGATTATCTGTGTATTGTATAAATATTCAACTAGATTATATATAAGTATTAATTATGCACAATGATTTGCTATGTTTTCTATAAATATTCAGACTAACCAAAATGGCTACAAAATTCCACGAATGAGTAAACAATATGAATAGCTGACGAATGTTGATTTTTTCACACACACATATGTTTTTGTAAAGTAATTTGACCCCCCTGCTAGACGGGTGATGTGCACGAGACGAATGAAAGCCCACTGGCGCGACTCTACGTAGTCCGTAAGGAGTATGCATCCCCTCTGGAGTGGCCGTAATGGTCCGTAAGGGTGAATGTACTTGTCAAGCAGGAGGGTTGAACGGAGGCATCAATTTGATTTTGGAGGATGTCACGAGGAGTTGGCGGGTGTGGGGCCTCTCCTTTCCCCTTCGGGGGATATTTGTGTGAACAAAGTATAGACAACATTATTGCAATAACCTTTGTGTTATATATATATTTTATACTTGTAATCATTTATTTGAAGCACCTGTTATATTGCCAATATTGTAAAACATACAGATTTAGAATTTTAGCCTTTACAGAGACCTGGGAATACTATCAATAGCTTCTCAGACGATATTATCTATGACTTTGCTGTGTTTTGCCCTATGGACATGATTTAGCCTAAATTATGCCATATGATTGGAATATTTATGAGATATGTCTAAGCTAGTGTCTATAGTTGATGTATTAATTACCTAGATATAATATGTCTAAGCCTTTAATTGTGTATAAAGCACTTGTAATTACATTTAAGATTGAATGTTTATTGTTCAAATATACGTCACTATTTTCAAGACACTTATTTACCTTATCCTGTGTTGACCTTTGCATTAAGTGCAAGCACATGTAAACATCGTCGCTTGAGGGATCACATAATAGTACTTACATTAGACTCTTAGCGTAGCGGATGTCTGTACTCTTGATGGTTCAATGCACACCCTAGACACGTAGAAGGCAACCTACAGCAATTCTCGCATTGCGAACGACTTACATTTAGGGTCAATGGTTAATAAATTGTATCGTACTACGATTTGTAAGTTTAACCGCTTTATTTTTGGTGTCAGATTCGAGAACATTAATTTCAGATGACAATTCTATCTATTTTTTAGTGATGAGTATTTCCAGATACTCTCTCTACATTGCGTCAGAACCTTTTAACATATGGCTTTTGTGACCTCTCATAGTAATTGTACATTTTACGATCTTATCAAAACAATATTTAACAAAGCTACACCTGTCTTATATTACCCTTATTCTAGTTGATTGTTTTACATTTTTCCAATTAGACCTTACAGATTCAGCATAGCCCTATAGATTTATTATGTTTTACAAACAAGAACCCCCATATGACATAATTGTTATACATGTTTTTAAAGCAATTATTAGATTTGGACGTTACAGAATCAGCATTGCTGTGGCCCTAGAGATTAATTGTGTTTTTACAAACAAGAAGTATATAATTATCTATATTTTGGCTATATTATACACAAACATTACCTCTCTAGGTTACGCTATAAACTAAGCCATTGCATATATATATATATATATATATATATATATATATATATATATTCATATCATATATGTGAATTTAATGACCGACATCTTCCCCGAAACGTATTTTCAAAATATTTATAATGAGAAAGAGAGAGAAAGAAACATCTGCCTGGATCGTTCCTGGGTAGATTTACTCCATTCTGTTTTCTGGTAGATGTTCTGGTAGATGGCCGTACTTCACACCTCTGATATATTTGGTCCTCATTTGCTAATTACGAGCAGTTCTGTAGTCACAATTTTGATATCAAACCTAGCCTTGCTTAGACTGTTCATTAATAACGGAGATACAATTCTGTAGTCACAATTTCACATGATTTTACCATATTTATGTCAAACTAGACCTTGCTTACACTGTTCATTAATAACCGACATACAGTTCTGTAGTCACAATTTCAATATATAGTATGGTTTTAGCCTTGTTTACACTGTTCATTAATAACCGAAATACAGTTCTGTAGTCACAATTTCACATGATTTTACCATATTTATATCAAACTAGACCTTGCTTAGACTGTTCATTAATAATGGAAATACAGTTCTGTAGTCACAATTTCACTATATAGTATGGTGTTAGCCTCTATTACAGTGTTCATTTGCTAAATACAAGCGGTGTCATTAAAACGACGGCTCTATCGGCAATTTGTCCTCACATCTCTGCGACGGCTGCGGCTGCCTCGGATGTATTCTAGTCTTTTTCTCTCCTTCTCATTTCCCATTTCCCCGCTAATGGCTTGGTTTTTATACAATGATATACAATTGTTATTACCTATGTCAAATGTTACAATATATACAATTCTACAATATCACGTGTATAGACAGTCTGAGAACCAACACATCTCCGGATAGTTTTCAGTATGTATAAAAATGATAGTGAAATTGAATAGAAATGAGTCTGTCTTACAACTGTGCAGACATGTTAATTAATTTGGAATATGGCGTTAGATATTAACGTTAACCGCTTTTCCCCCATAAAGACGGTTCTCTACGGACAGAGGGATTGTTTCTCACACGGCCTATGCATTAAACCCTATTATAACTATATTACATTACAATAATCTATGATACATCTATGTTAAATACCGAATGGATAGATCGTTTGTGATACACTACATCTCTGGATAATTTTTACATTATGTAATTTTGATTGTGATTTTGAATAGATTAATGGGTCTGTCTTGAATCTGTACAGACATGTTACTACTTGTTTTTGGAATAGAGCGCTAGACTATTGGAAATGGACTGTTTCTCAAACGACCTATTCATTCGGTGGTTGTCATAAATATAACGGTACTACTCCTAATAATATTATGGCACATTAATATGCTGACAGTCTGACGTTACCCAATACGGAATGCGTATTGATTATACCCCTTCTTTCTTGCCTACGACTCAACCTCAGATCGTAATGAGCCATATTATTATTAAAATGTTCCCCATCCAGTGTATAGGATATTCCATACTCGTCTGAATCAATGTCGTTGTTGTCCCAAGACCAGTTGGAGGGAGCTAGGTCAAAGGACTGATTAAAGTATTCATCGAATTGACAACATTTTCTAAAAAATAAATGAAACCTTTCTATAATCGCATCTTTATTATATTCTATATCAGAGAACATACCGTCAGGGTCGCTGTATAGAATATAATTGTAAAGATACGCGTTATAGAAGTGGGTTTTCGATTCATTTTTTATATACGGCCTCACAACGTCCAACAGTTTCATATTATAATAGTGATGTTGAAGGTCGTCCAGTTTGAAAATTTTTGAATACTCCAACCTCAATTCGTACTCGATCTTTACGAGGATGGTATATACTATATACTCCCAATTTTGTAGAAAAACTTTCTTTAAATAACCGCCCTCCCTCAATTTAGAATTTATATACTTGAAATAGTGTTCTTGATTTTCGGATGAGTTAATGTGTTTGTAATTAATATATCTGTTTTGAAATTTATATTTATGACAGAATGAACATCTATCAAACAGTTCGCATCTTTTCAATTTATAATACCCGGTTAGTAGTTTTCTAAATGTGTCTAAATCCTGGCATTCGCCGGATCTTATAAACTGAAAGATTTCACTTGTATGATTGATATTCGTAAAGTTAGTACTAATTCTACCTAGAACACTAAATATTAAATATCTTAAAAGTAACAAAATTATATCTAAATATATACAACCACTAATTACAATGTCCAACTTACGTCTATTCACTTTCATTCCTCCTCTACAACACCCTAAATAACTGAGATCTATTTCACTATACATTGCCTAACGATTTACCACTAACCTGGGGTAAACTAACGAGAGTGTCTTTTATAAAGATGTTTAGTCATGCCTTGTGAATTGCTTTTAGGACGTGTTTTTTTTTTTTTTTTAAGTGACCAGTACAGGATGCGGTATGTGTCTTTACGGAAACTCTTTTTCTGTTTGTTTGCGGTAGGTGGTTTCTAAGAGCAGATGTTATCAGCTTGGTGATCTTGTCACTGGATGTGTGTATCGACGGATGTCCTACCGTTAATTTCCTGGAAACCTTTCCTACCCGGATTTCCTTTTTCAGACATCTATTGTCGTTCAGAGTTGGTGGTTGAGTGAATTGTCGATTCCAATAGGTTTTCGTTGTAGCGTATTCTATACACCATGTTCAGACCAAATAATGATGAGTGGCTCATGATCGACAGCTGTTTGGAGAACCTGATGTTGGCTGTTAGGAGGTTGGTGTTCTTTGTCTTTATAATATTATACATTAATTTATATCATCTGTTATTGTTGCTATATTGTTTCGTTCTTGTTTTTTAGCGATATTCAGCAGCAACTGCGGGATAAATATGCCGGAGGTGCATTAGAGGTGGGCCTAGATTTTCAGCTCGTTATACCCGCTGATGGGACGTCGTACAGGAGTAAAAGGAGACGTTTTTTTGATGTACCTGTACAACTACCGGCTGCGCCTTTGACCTCCTCCCTGTCTTCGGAACCTACCACATCCCATGCTACATCCTCCCAACCTTGTGCAGAGGATATGGAGATGCTGGTCGATACCTCGTCGTCCTCTGCTACATCCTCCCAGCCTTGTGCAGAGGATATGGAGATGCTGGTCGATACCTCGTCGTCCTCTGCTACATCCTCCCAGCCTTGTGCAGAGGATATGGAGATGCTGGTCGATACCTCGTCGTCCTCTGCTACATCATCCCTGTCTGATGCAGATGATATAGAGATGCTCTTTGGCGACTTAGGCCCTATAGATTTATCCGATATACAGACAGAAACTCTAATGGACATTGATGTTATAGACGATTTATTGATATATTTAGGGTAGTGCAAGTGATTAAAGTGTGGTTTGTATATGTATCAAGTGTTTTGTTTTCACTACGTTGGATCTTCTTTGGTGAGTTGATATTTTCATGACAATATTTCATACACTGATAGCGTTTCTAGTTATTCGCCTCTAAAAGGTGGGCCATACTAGGTATCTTTGTAGTGTCATTGTGTTCTATTTTTAGATATTTTGTTTTTAAGGCGCTGGCCCTTCAGGGTTCGAGTGAGCGGCCTACGCGGCATTTAACATTCAACTTGTATCCCTCATTACCCTGGGTTATACCGTTCATTTTAGGGCGGGCCCTGAGTCGTTCGAGCGTTGATATTTCATATATTAAACAGTTATATCTTAAGATAGCCCCACGCCGGTAGCTGCCTCCGGGGAGGGTTTTGAGGATGTCCGAGGGGTAGGTTGTTACGTCATAGGCTTTCCTGATTAGGTTTTTTCCAATAACCACGTCTAGACGTAGTTACCCCATAGTTTATGATCAACGCCAATCATAGGCCCCTTCGTCCATGGGGTGGTCCTGAACGTAGCTGAGATGTCCCATGCACCTTGGGGTTGGTTGGGTTGGATACCTTTTGGCTAGTTTAGGTTAGCTGGTTGGAATTAATTTTTTTCCATTTACCGCCCCCTGCCCCTCTAGGCATGGTCAAAACCACCCTTAGGGGTTGGGTGAGGGTCGGCGTCAAGCCTCTGCATCATCCAAAACCACCCCTATAGTCCTAGGTTACGTAGCGGCCGAGTAAGGTTAAAATAAAAAATTTTTTGAAAAACTACCCCCTACCCCTCTAGACGTGGTCGAAACCACCCCCGGGTCTGGGATCAGGTGCGCGATGACCTCCTGCATCATCCAAAACTACCCCTATAGTCCTAGGTTACGTAGCGGCCGAGTTAGGGGTGGTTGTGCTAGGGTAAGGGTAATCCTACTGACGCCTCCCCTGGAATTCTTCCACGCCCCCCCCCCAGGAGGGCGCGCCCCCCCAGGTTGAGAACCGCTGAGCTACAGGGTTGTCTTTACCCTTTACATAAAATATTTTTAAAGGTAAACTTAATATGCGCTCTAATCAACGTCCAATTTTTCCTAACTTTCTGAAGTGACTTGAAAACCATGACAGCGCTTGGTTGTCGGTTATCAAATAAAAGGGCATTACTTCTAAATATTTGTAAAATTTTTCGATACTTAGTACTATGGCTAAATTTTATTTTTCATAAACTGATAAATTGCGTTCAGAGTCTGTACATTTTTTAGAATAAATGCTATAGGTTTATGTATATTGTTGTTATCTTTTTGCATCAAACATGAACCTATACCATGTTCACTGGCATCTGTCATTAAATAAAATGGTTTATCATAATTAGCAATATTTAAACAAGGCGGGTTCATTATACATTTGTTTTATTTAAAAAAACTATTTTAACATTCTTGACTCTAATTAAATTTTACTCTTTTTTTGCGTAGCTCGTTTAGTGGGTTAGCTATAATAGCATAATCTTTTATAAAAGTACTAAAGAAAGATACCATGCCAATAAATCTTGATACATCTTTTGAGTTTTTAGGTCTTGGAAATTCTTTAATAGAATTAGTTCTATCTGGATCTAGCTTAATTACATTTTCACTTATTTTGTTGCCTTAAATCATATCTCTGTACAAGCAACATTTGAATTTGACACATTGACAGTTAAATAACTTTCATTTAATCTTTTGACTACTTCAGTTACATGTTGAATATGTTCTTTTAAAGATTTACTATAAATAACGACGTTATCAACAAAATTTATAATGAATTTATACTTTATGTCGAAAACAATTTGTTCTACATACACACTCAATATTCGGCTCCCAACATGGAGACCATATGGAATTCGCGTGTAATTGTATTGGCTAAAAGGAGTACTGAAAGCAGTATATTTTTTGCTCCCTTCGAATTTTTAAATTATTACATATTTGTACTAAGACAATTATTATTATTAAAATTAACTTAAATTTATTTTCAATTAACAAAAACTCGTTAGGCATATCCATTTTACCAATTAAATTAACAGGATCGGCTTTATAATCTGAATCTATGGCTATTTTTCTCAAGGTCTTTCTCATTTCAGATACTGTACTGTCCGTTCTAACCTCGACACTTCTATTTTTTTGTTCGAAAATTAACTCGTTTTTCACCAACATATGAATATTTATTTTCAAATCGCTAGACCTTTTTTTTTTAAATAACTTTACTACACATTCACAAGTATTCTTAAGGAGGGCTGCACAACTTACCTAATTAACACATAAACAGCATTAATCATTAGAATTAGTTAGCAGTAATTATCATTCAATTATTTAATTAATTTAAATTGAGCAGAGTTGCGCACCTGTAACGATTCGCCCTTTTACCTTGGGAATTTTTCTTTATTTAAATATGTTATTTTACTTATTACAAAATAATTAAATTTACTTACCAGGGCTTCTGGTCCTAACGTCACAGCTTAGGCAGGATACTGTCTGTCTGTCACGGTCTCCCAATCTTGGAGATAGAAATAGGTTACGTTCTAAATAACCATTGAATGTTTAAAAGACAATTATAAACAAATTATTTATTAAGCACAAATTACAAATGGAACAAATGACAACCAATGTATCAGTGGCTTATATCAAACTACTGCTAACTATTCCTTACATAGAGCAATTACATATTGAGTGCTCAAATTTATGTATCGAGAAGGTACTAAGGTAAGTGTTCAAATTTATTTCAGAAATGAATGTCCAAAGACGATTTCTACCGTTTATGTGTTAATTATTTATCTATCAAATTTTAAGTTAGTTAAAATTAAAATACATTTTCTTCATTATACTCTAAAACGTACCTGGTTGTGCACACCACTTGTATAACACTATAACATATTTTATTTATCACTGCACATCGCTCTTGCAATAAACGCACTAAAACAAAAAAAGGACGAACTTTTACTATTGGGAACGCATTAAAAAAAGGTTCTTGGAGATAGAAATAGGTTACGTTCTAAATAACCATTGAATGTTTAAAAGACATTTATAAACAATTTATTTACTAAGCACATATTACAAATTGAACAAATGCCAACCAATGTATCCAGTGAGTTTATATCAAACTACTGGTAACTACTCTTTACATATAACAATTACATATTAAATGTTCAAAAGTATGTATCGAGAAGGTAGTAAGTTAAGGGTTCATATTTAAATTTGTGTACTAAAATATAAAAGTTGTAAACACCCGAAATCGTGACGTAGGAATCAGACCATTTTAAGTGATAATATCGTAGGGTAATACGTCACTTTGTAACAAGTCTGCTGATTCGATCAGAGACAGCAGGTGAGACCAGGAAGTTTGAAGAGGGTGGTTGAAGCCGAGGAGAAAGAAGACAGTGAGTCTCGACTTGTCGTAAACGCTGTCGTTTATAACTCTTTCCGCTTTTAATGATTTAAAAGTGTCAAGTTACAACATCATGTGCTAAGTGGGGGAAAAGGTGGCTGCAATATGTAAATCTGCGATTCTCAAGAATGTTTTAGGGATTTCGGTCCCTAAAATTGGCTAAACTAAAATAAAATATGGTGCGTTTCAAATAAATAAAAAAATGGAGGTTTCTAAAGTTATAAACGGTAATTTAATTTGTAGAACATAGTAACATTAAAATTCGGCAAAATAAATTTTAAAACTGTTAAATGTGAAAATAACAAAAAAGTAAACCTCAAATTATCAAGAATCTGTGTTGGAATCAAGAATAAAATCAGTGAAACTCATTTAGAAAAACCGGGGTAAGAAGTGTACGCTTTTAAAAATCAAATAGGCGGCCTGACAAAGGGACGAGCTTAAGAAAGAAGACCATGGTGAGAAGCTGGACAGCCCAAAATTATGCTGGATCTAGCGGGATCCAGGAAACGGCACGAGAAACAAAGGTAGTAGCTTTCTTCTCATTCAAATCTATGAATTTTTAATTCACTTACTTTTGGGAAAGGCATTAAAAACCATTTTTGACGTCATCAAAGCAAAAACCGAGGACAAACGAGTATAGATATAAACAAACGATGTTTTTGCGAATTAAATTATGTTGGAAATAATCTTGTTAGTGTTTGTTGAGATACAAGTTTAAAATAAATATAAGTTACGTGTTATATTAAGCTTGAAAGGTTTTTAAAAATGATTTTATTTTTACAAACCTTTGTTAATTACGAAACATTTAATTTAGAAATGGTTACAATAATTTAGCTTAATAAAAACAAATACAATTGATGTACATTCAATCGGAGTGAAAACGTCTGTATGAGACAGAGGCGACTTGCACACTACCGGGGCTCTGTTCTCACACCTATATAATACTAAAGCTGCGTAAGCAGGAATTTTCCTAGCACGCATTTAATTATGAAATGTTCACATAAAATGTTTATATAACTCCTCCATCCCTAAAGAGAACTTCGGGGGTTGGCGAAGTTTCGGCGTTGGTTGAAGTCTTCTTCTTCTTCCTGATGAGGGCGAAGTATATAAGGCTGCTGAATACGCCTCCGTAAAGGGCAATAGTCCAGATACTGATGTGGTGGGTTATTTCCATAGTTGGGTCAATTCTTGAGATGGTTTCTGTGTTTATTTTCTCCAACTCTAGGCGTTTAACGTTTACTGAGAATTCTGGCATTTTACTCATTGAAAATTGTAGTTTGGACGTGTCCATGAAAATAGGATGGCCTCCCGAAATTGTTGATGTATGGCTCAGTTTCATGTTGTTGAAAAAGACTGAATCATTATTAGTCTTTATCAAATATATGCCTTGAAGGGTGACGGTGGTAGTTGCCTTGCGATTGGTAATTTCCAGAGTCTGCTTGTTGGGGAAGGTCGCCAGGTAAAGGCTGATTTCTGGGATCCAGTTAATTAAGTTGTCTGTAACTTCCAATGCAGTATATTCACAGTTGCTGGCATCGTTGTTCCTGATAATGGACACTTCACAGTCTAATTTATGGTGTGTTAGAATGTCGAATGAGCAAAAGTATATGGAATCGGTTTTACAGTTACATTCATTGTCTAAACCTAATATTACAGAGTTAGACACTAATATGTACCTTACTTTTGGTATAATTGTTACATAATCTGTTTCATATTTTGTGGGTATAGAGTGTAACTTATACAATTTAAATTGAGTTTTTTCTACAATGGGTAAATTTATAAAGTATACAATCCTTTCAGAATCTAGTTTACAATTAACTTTAATTAGGTTCTCTAATTCCCACATATTTTCCATTTTAGGTTCTAAAGGTAACCTCTCATTATAATATTTATAAATTTTGTTTAATTCTTCATATAATTCTTGGGTTGAAATAACACTAGGGTGTACAACACCTAGTTTACAAAATGTAAGAGAATTTTCTAAATCTGTGATTACCTGTAACATCATGTCATATAAAATGTTCAATTGGTTTAGAATACTTCTAAATTTTTCTAGTTCAACAAAGTCATTTACATTACGATTCACAATACTTAACTTATTTTTTAATTCTACAAAATTTTCATCAATTACAATAAGTTTTATTTAATTTTTTCATAATATTATTACTAAAGGAGTATTGAGATTCAATTTGATAATTAATTTTAATTTGCTCATTTTCAATATCTTTAATTATTTTGTCATATTTTTTACCATCATATGCATCTAAATTACCTGTTAAAGATTTGATAACGGATCCTAGTCCATCTATAAGACCTCTTTTTGTTCTTTTGTTACCATTCTCTCTTAAGAGTATAATTTCTAATTTTTCTTCTATTACATTTTTACTGTGATTAACATATTTAAAATAATTAACAATATCTCTTATTCTATTACTGTTATCAGTTACATATTCATTGTTTAATAAGCTACCGTTACAATTGTAGCAACTAGTTTCAAAATTTTGCAATACATCATAATAATAAGCATCAATGTTATTTAGATGAGCTACTAAGTTTCTTACATTAAAATAGTGGACAAAGGTATGGTAGGAAGATTCTAATTTGGCCGGCCCAAGGTCTATTGGGATTATTCCGAGGTTGTTGTTGACTTCTCTGATCTCTGCTGAGTCGGTGGCTGTGCCAATGACGAACAGGAGGGACCTGGAAAATTATTTTGAGCATTAATTACATTTTTTATCTTCTTAGGCCTTTTAATTTTCGACATGTATCTTGTCTTTTGTGTTATGATGTCTAGGCTCTATTTTACCAGTTTTTCTTTCCTTGTTTATTGAAGCTATCTCTTCCTTGCTATATCTGTTTTTCGTTTTGCTTTGCTTCTGAACTGACTTTATATAAACTTCAGATTGTATTTCTGGAAGTGGTTCTCTGTTTACATTCCTTTTTTCTAAAACTTTTTCTTTAATTCTTTGATTGCTATCCCTAATGTTTTCGTAAAGTAATTTTGTTTTTTCTTTATGGTTTAAAACGTAGTCATTTACAATTTGTTTTTCTAAATCTATATCTAATAAAGAGTTTGAATTTATGTGTCCAAATAAGACTTCCACGGCGTTAATTTTTTGACTGAATGTATGCTATTGTTATAGGCGATTATAGCATATTTAACTTTCTTAATTATACTGTCTTTTTTAAATTCGATTTGATTATTTAACAGCCTTATGTGTTCTATTAAGGTGGAATGAAATCTTTCACATAAACCGTTTGATTAGGGGTTTTGTGTACTGATAAAATGGATTTTGATTTTATGCAGGTCTAATATCTCCTTCACAATTCTGTTATTAAACTCCGTTCCATTGTCTGAGATAATAACTGTTGGTAAGCAGAACTGCGCGAAGTAATCTAATAACTTGTCTGCAATCTCTGTAGCTTGAGAGCTTCCCAAGCGATAAGCTTGAGCATACCTTGTGAAACTGTCGACAATGCTGATAAACGAATTCTTCTCTAAAGAGATAGTGTCGATGTGAATTATCTGGAAAGGCCTTGCAGCTGTTGGTGTCAAGTTCATTTCTAGCTGTAAGGGAATTCTGTCGTATTTGGTTCTTTGACATATGTCACACTGATTTATGAAATTTTGAATTAGTGATTTTAAATTGGGCCAATAATATCTTCGCTTAATTTGTTCGTATGTTTCTTGTATCCCTCAGTGATTGGTTTTGCTGACATGATAATTACTTATCGTTTCTAAGGTATCTTCTTCCGAAGTTAGGTCTAAGAGTTTGTTATTACACTTAATCAAATTTAGTTCAGTTTGTTTGAAATTTTTGGCTACGCATGATGCAAATTTCTCGTAAAAATCGTCTTCAAAATATAGATTATATTTTATTTTGGGTACCAAATATGATTTTACAAAATTAACTATGTCTTCTTTAAAATTATTTTCTGATATTTCGACCATTAAACGAATTTTTGAAGTTCCGAATAGTTTTATAATTTTTACTTTCTTTGGCTCATATCTTACTAATGATAAAAATATTTGATTTTTTCCAAAGTTTACAGGCTCGTCGGAAATTGGTATTTCAATTTGGGCGTTCCCTTCAAAGTTGGAATGCACGGTTTGACTGTCACTTTCTTGATCGTACTCTAAGTTGGCATTATCTGTTGCGTCGAGTTGTACGACCATAGATTCGTTATCTCTATCGTTCAGTTCCGGGATGTAACGTTGAAGTAAGCCGGCTGGAGATAATTCAAGGTCTGGTTCTACAGTGTGTTGGGTGTTCGTTGACCTTTTATCAGTAACATTCAATTGTATCCTAGACAAAGCATCTGCATTTTGGTTTAATTTTCCTTTTTTGTATCTTATGTCATAATCATATTCTTCTAATTTTAATCTCCATCTTAAAAGTTTGGAATTTGGTTCTTTAACTGAAAATAACCATTGTAAAGGATTATGGTCTGTATAAATTTTAAATTTTCTCCCAAATAAATAAGGCCTGAAGTGTTTGGTTGCCCATACGATCGCTAACAATTCCTTTTCAATCGCGGAGTAATTAGTTTCGCTGTCGTTTAAAGTTCTGCTGGCATACGCTATAGGAAGGTCCTTTCCATTTTTGTCCTGGCTTAAAATCGCTCCTAGTGCAAAATTACTAGCGTCTGTCGTTAGAGTAAACTCCTTTTCAAAATCTGGGTATTGTAGAAGGGGCTCGTTAGTCAATATATTTTTACATGTTTCAAAACATTCTATAAAGTCTGGATTTTCTATATTTATTTTTGCATTTTTCTTTAAACAGTTAGTAAACGGTTTTGTTATCTTGGCGAAGTTTTTAATACATTTTCGATAATAGCCTATTAGTCCTAAAAATCCTTTAATTTGTTTGGTGGTTTTGGGTATTGGATAGTTTTTGATTGCCAAAATCTTTGCTGGGTTAGGTTTTACGCCATCTGGTGTCACAACATGTCCCAAATATGCCACTTCTTTTCTTAAAAATTCTGTTTTATCCAGCTGTACTTTAAAGTTGGCTTTGCGTAATCTCTCGAAAACTTCTTTAAGTCTTTGTATATGTTCTTGGAGGCTAGTAGAATAAATTATAATGTCGTCTAAATAAACTAAACATGTTTCATTTTGGATGCCTCTCAGAATATTATTCATAATACTTTGAAATGTAGGGGGGCTATTCTTTAGTCCAAAGGGCATTCTTAAAAATTCGTAGTGTCCCGTTTCTGTTGAAAACGCTGTTTTTTCTATGCTATTTTTATCCATTTCTACTTGGTGAAATCCTGAGGCTAAATCTAAAGTTGTAAAATAGTGAGATCGTCCTAATTTATCTAATATGTCGGTAATGTTTGGCAAGGGAAATTTATCGTCAATTGTTTTCTTGTTTAATCCTCTAAAATCTATTACTAATCGAAATTTTCTTTTGCCAGAAGCGTCTTGTTTTTTGGGTACAATCCAGACAGGAGAGTTCCATGGAGAATTTGAAGGTCTAATAATTCCTTGTTCAAGCATGTCCTCAGTTTGTTTATTAATTTCGTTCTTGTAAATCTCTGGATATCTATAATTTCCTGGAGTATACGGGAATTTCATCAGTAGTCCTAATAACATGTTTTATTTGGTTGGTAAAAGTTAAATCGTTTCCCTCAATATGGAATAAATCTGCATAATCTTTTATTAAACTTGTTATAGCGGATTTTTCTTCCGAGTTCATACGTTCCATTCTAAATTTTGATAAATCTAAATTTTTTCTTCTCGAATTTTTTTGTTTATAATCTAATAAATTGAAATTAGCGTTCGTTTGCATTGCATCAGGTCTAAGGATATTGTATTCTTCTACAGATTTTAATTCTAATGGTTCATTTACTGTTAATTCTACATTTACTTCTGTGTTGTTTATTATAGGGCAGTAGGCTTCTCCCTTGTGTACTGAGACTATACACTGCGGAATTTCTAGTCCATTTAAGTTTTTGTATGGTAAGAGTCCTTCTCCATCTTGAATATTTTGTATTCTAAATTTAATCATTTGGCTAGCGCGGGCTTGTATAACATAACTTGTTCCCTTTTTTGCTTTCTGTTCCTGACATTCGCTTTTATTATTATTATTATTTTTTTTTTCTTCTGTGTTAAAATATTTAATCGGGATTTGCTTATTGCGAAATATTAATTTACCATTCACAAAATTTAAATTAATTTTTAATTCTTTTATGTTATCTAATCCAAGGAGTAAGTCAAAATCTTTATGGAAATCAAATAAATAGAATTTGGATGTTTCTTTTCCTAAAAGTGGTAGCGTACAACTGTATTTTTCTTTTGATACTCCATGAGCTGTACTCACTTCAAATGGTTCTTGTTTTAGGGTGTTTTTGAAAAATTGGAAAGCTTTTGATTATTTAATAAATGATCTCGTGCTTCCAGTGTCAATCAGCATCTTTAGGTTGGTCTTGGGATCGTGGATGTACGGTAGTTCATTTGTGTCGTCTTCTATATGCATTATGGAAAATGTCTTTTTAATGTGGTTAGTCCTAAAAAATGATTTTGGGTATGATTGTCCTCTTGAGTGAATCCGCATGCGTTTTCCTCTTGCGTGGAATCGTCAAGGTCTATGTAGCTGTCAGGGTCCTCTTGCGGTTCATAATCTGTTTGTTCGGTCAGATAAGAGTTGGTCATTTGTTCAGTCAATCGATTCATAGTTTGATCGTAATTTTCCTCCTCTATTGGTTTCCCTGTCATCTGATAAAGTCTATTTTGTCTAGTTGTGTTCCCTGTTTGACGTGTGGAAATGCTCATTGGTTCTGGTTCAAATTTTTGATGAACTTTTAATGGTGTGTAGTTGTTAGACTGTCTCGGTTGTTGATTTTGCTGTACGTATGAGTTAGGTTTAGTAAATTGGTTAGGATTATTTTGGTAGTTGGGCCTATAATTTTGGAAGGTTTGTTTGTTAGGAAGGGCTTTGCGAATAGGCGGGTATTGTGGGGCCCTAGGTGGAATGTTCTGTTTAATATTTTGAAATAATTTGTTATTTTTAAATTGAAAGTCATTAGTGAGCATATTAAGTGCTTCACTAAGAGTGTTAGGGTTCTTGGTACGCATTAGTGACCCGATGGGTTCATGCAAACCCTTAAGGAGAACTCTTAAAGCTAGTTTCTGAACGTATTCTATTAAAACGTCTTTAGCCATCTGCCTTTGAGGCTCTTTATTCATAAAAAATGAAATTTGTAAATTTAGTAACTTTTGAATTTTCTCATAGAATTGAAATGGTGATTCGTTACTTTCTTGTTTTAAATCTGACATCTCTAAGTTTAATGTGAAACAATCTCTTTTGTCTGAATAACAAATTAATAATACTTTTCTAGTTTCGTGCCAATTGTAAGAGTTAGAGTTTACAACCATTTCCAGTGTTTGGCCTTTTAATTTAGAAAGAATAGAGGAGAACAGATACTCATTTTGAAAATCCTCTGGATTTTCGCTTACATAAAACTTATTTACTATCTTATCACATATTGAGATAAATCTGTGGAGCATAGTGGGCTCTCCACTATACTCAGGAATCATATCAAGATATTCCTTCTTTAATGTTGGCGTTGCCATTTTAAAATATTATTTTCTTTAAAATAATAAAACTAAAAATCAATTATATAAAATTAAAAAGTATTTACTCTACTTTTTCTTAATTCTATATCTTAAGATCTACTTACAAGTTGATCCAAAATACTTTGCTCATTTGAACAATTTTCACTTTTCACTTTTCACTTACACGATATTCACTCGTGCTCTTAATAGATATTCGCTCTATTAAGTGGTTGTAGATATTCACTCTACTTAAAGTTTCCTCAATCAACGGTTAAAACCGACGGACGTTATATTCACTAACTTTCTTGAGGTGTCCTACCGACTGCGCCAGTTACGTGTTATATTAAGCTTGAAAGGTTTTTAAAAATGATTTTATTTTTACAAACCTTTGTTAATTACGAAACATTTAATTTAGAAATGGTTACAATAATTTAGCTTAATAAAAACAAATACAATTGAGACAGAGGCGACTTGCACACTACCGAGGCTCTGTTCTCACACCTATATAATACTAAAGCTGCGTAAGCAGGAATTTTCCTAGCACGCATTTAATTATGAAATGTTCACATAAAATGTTTATATAACTTATATAAACAATAGATGAAAAGCTAAATATTCGTAAACTAAGACAAAATTAACTAAAATGAATTAAAAGGGTTGTTCATACGGTATACTGAAATAAAAAAAATATATAGATAAACAACGAGGTTCTCTATAAAGAAATATAGGAGTCTAAATTAATAAATAAATGCCAAAGAGTTTTATATGTTACCGCAATAGTGATTAAGGAACTGTTAAGTTTGTTCGAATTCTAAAATAGAAAAAAATAAAACAATAGCTAGTTTTGGATAGGAAAAGATATCAAAATTAACCCAGCATAAAGGACTGCAAGTGAAACTGGTTAGAAATTAACAAATTAAAATTAGTATAAAGAAATGTCAGAAGACTTATTATTTTTTGTTAAAGAAATTCTCAGCATATTCTCAGCAAATTCATTTATATGTAAATGTTGATTTTACAAATGGTGTGTTAATATTAGGATCTAAATATAATGTTTAAAATTAGGTAAATGTTTCTGATGACATTAGTTGTCAATTTGGGTTATATTCTCAACAAGATTTGTTGATAAAATTGTGTGAGTCTTATTTAATGTTTTTAAAAGTTTAATATGTGATTTGTTTTTAGAAACTGTTATTTGTAAATATGGGGTGTTTTTTCAGAACTTCTTTTTTATATAAAAAAAGGGAAAATATTCGATATCTTTAATGGTAAATCATAAAGTAAATTTTTTATATTGTTGTCTGATCATGTGAGGTTCTTTTGAAGGACAGGAAATCTTAAACATGCACAGACTTTGTATAAATTGTGAATATTAATATGGAAAAAAATGGGGCGTAATTTTTTTATTTCGATTAGGTGAACCTTTCTGGTAAAATGTGATTTATTTGCTTGTAACGGTTTGGCCTTTTTCCTGGGGTAAGTATTTATCAGGGCTTTATTAAAAATGTGTGGTAATTACTAATTAACAAATTAATTAACCTTACTTACCAGGGGCTCCTAGTTCTCCGTTCCAGCCAGGCATAATAATATCTTTCTGTAAACGATCTTCTGATATGTTCGGAAGGCGGAACTAGGTTACTTGGGAAATGAAAATATAAAGTATGTAACGTTCTAAGTTACTTGTGAAATAAGAATTTAAATTTTTAAAATACAAAGTCATACAATTTATTAATCAGTGACAAATTACAAAAGAACAAATGACACTAATGTGTCGAGTAATTTATCTTTTAATTACTGCTAATTATTCCATACATTTTAATTACTTATTATCTTTTAAATTTTATATATATCGAGAAGGTAGTAACTTGAGCTTTCCAATTAATTTTGAAATGAATATTCAAAGGACAATTTCTACAGTTCATGTGTTAACCGTTTATCAATTAAAATTTTCTTCAACTTAGTTAACATTAAAATACATTTTCTTTATTATTGTCTAAAACGTACCTGCTTGTGCACATTACTTATAAAACACTTTAAACACATTTTAGACATTGCCCATGGCTTTTGGAATCACTAATCACTGCACATCGATCCTGGAATCAACGTTCTTACACAAAAATTATATAAACTTTTATTTATTTGAAACACGTAAATAATCGCTTCTGACTTCTTCTTTAGCTGCGTTAAATAAATTTGGTACCGGCCTTGACATCTTAAATTTTGAATACTGGAAGCTTATGAATTTCTAGGTTACGTCCGAAAGTGCCATCACGTCCGTCTCGTTCAAAGACTTTTGGAGAACTGGGCCTTCTGTAAGGGCACGCCAACGGAATTTCCCACCCTTGGTTATTATTTTGAATTTTTTGATTGGTCCATCAGATCAGGCGATATCAGACCATGCTTACGTCATATGGGGTGATGTCAGTTTTTTAACTTAAGCTACCAACTCGTACGATATTTTACATTTTTACCCGCTAGGGGCGCTACGAAACTTACCCTAGAATTACAATTGTACAAAGAAAACAAAAATTCTCTTAAACGATACAATTATTAAATAAAAATTAAATATATAAATAAATTTATATGTAACACCTTATTTTTAAGAGTGTTACATGCTTAGGTGGTTTTTCTCATGAAATTTTAAATGGTAATATATTTCTCTTTTCAGAAATATTTTGTATATTTTTCTAATAATTAAATTTAACAAGAAATCGTAAGTTTTCAGGATAAATGTATGCTAAAATTAGGTTTGCTTCTCATAGGGTTACATTTTAATGAACAAGGTTCAACGGGTTAAAAGACATTAACATATTCAAGTAACTAAGCTAGGGTAAACTTATTAAGATATAATAATAAGTGTATTTATAAAAGTTTTATTGTGTTTTAGAAATTTGGTAACTGGAAAGAAGTAGTTTTGTAAGAAGTTAAATTTTGTAAAATTGAATATCTGTGCTGAACCGAAAATTGATATAAAAATATAAAACAGTGTTTTTTGCTAACTTGCAAATAGAGTTTAAGTTTTTTTAATAGGATATATTGGTTTAAATTTTTAATTTTTAATAAATGCCTAAAAAGAATTTATTCCCCGGGAAACAGTACAAAAATGGATTTTTTTAAAAATAAAGTCCAGAGACTGGTTCCCTGGCAGATTTAGGCAAGCGTTAGCACAGGGCTGACTTTGATCGGCGATGCTTGCTCAGAATTTTTATCTGCGTGATGGTTGTTAGGCCCATGGCAGTGCGTGCGTGTTTGTTTATTACTTACACACATGTTATGATATTAGCTTAAGTTACTGGAGCCCACTATAACTTAAGACTGCTATGTAAATAAAAAAAACTCCTACTGTATGTTTCTATAATAATTATTTTAGAAAATACTAGGCAAATTTAGTATCAAATGTTCTGAATTCCTATGTTTAATAACTATTTACCTGGTGTAATATTATGAAATTTATTTTTGGGCGCCAAACATACATTTTGAACAGATTAAATTTAGTGAAAGATTTCACAATTTCTGAACTTAAGTTCAATGTTATCTTAATCAAAAACACATAAGTAATTGAAATTATCCCTAAGCTTGATTTACTGTGTTGTGGCTATTATTTTATGAATTAGATTACTATGCCCAGTTTTATAAAATCTAGTTTGTTTGTTTTGATAATTTAACTCTACACAAAATAAATTTTCATTATTAAGTCAATTTGTACTATAGTAGAATCTGAGTAAGCTTGTTTGATCCTCAGCGTTCTTTTCCACTGGCTCGGGCTTGGCGAGGACTACTTGGTTTAAAATATGACAGGGTAAGTTATTTCTCTTGGATGGTCGGTTGAATCTCACTTTTTCAGAATTTGTATCTATCCCTGATTCTCGATTCTACAATCTATTGTGGAATTATGCAAGCTATTCGGCCCCCGATCGTAACTGCGGTCTTCTTCGACTCCTTGATGCTCCTTTTTTATCGCTTCCCATTTTCTCGGTCTTGTAGTCCAGTGATTTTCCGCCAATCCTGGCCTGCCATCTGTTGTCTTGGTTAAACAATAATTCGTTGTGGTTTCCCACGCACCTGAAATTGAAAATATTTTATTCCAACAAATATACTGTAGGAACTATACGCAATTATGGGCTTTTCCTTCATACGTTTTCCTGCCTGTTAGTTTATTCTAAGAATAAGCAAATAATTAGCAATAATGTGTGTTTTGAACCATCTGTATATCATGATACGTTCTTGTTCTATTATATTAAAAAATTAATAATAAATGTCTTCGCCCGAGCAAGTTTGAAGTTGTCACACTTTATATAAAAATCCAAACGATAGGTTACAATATATAATGTTTATATTTATTTACATAAGTAGTATTTATTGTTAACTGAGCTAATCAAATTAGAAAAAAGTAGTTTATTTCAAACATTCATTTATGAAATCCGTTGACAAAGTTTTATAAATAAAATATTAGTTTACCAATCTTTTTCCTTTGAAATTTTATAATTTCTTTTTAATATTTGTAGTACATTGCTCTATCTGAAAAAAGATCCAAACATTAGATATTGTGTTTTAAATGAATGTAATAGTATACACATTATTATTTACTTATCTCTTTTATTTTGAAAATGGATGAAAAAATGTACTAAACTTGTTGGTCATTTTATTTTTAACTATCGCTGGTACTTTGATTATCCCAAAATCTTTTAAATACAACATTAGTGACGCTTTCATCTGGAGCAAGAATCACTAAAATATTGGAAGAGCTTTCCTCTAGACTCTAAAGCATGTAACATAAAATTGTCCATGTGGGAAACATTCACTCCCAAATCAAATCCAGTTATTTTCTCATTTGTTAATTGTCATCGTAAAGTAAACTTTAAATGGAAATTGTATTCTCTCGAATCCGGAAGAATAATCTGATAGAATTAGGGACATAAAAATTACCTTGGGAATTTAATTGTTCATTTAATATATTTTCATTCTTTAGTTTTGATATATAATTTCTACATTTTGTAAAATCTTTAATCGCCTTCCTTTATTGCCATAGTGTAACATTTAAGTTTCACTGATACATTTATTATCTCAAAATCTCTTTATATACCTCTTTATATACTTTACTGGTTCTTCCATTTCGAGAAAGTATTCTAAACTACTGGAAGTGCTTACTCTAGAACACGCAGTATTAAATGGTCCCTGTGAGAAACCGTCATTTCGGAAATCAATTACAGCTATTGCCTAATAGTCAAGAGTTTTGCTCTTTCTCAAGAGCTATTACTATAAGACTTTTACGTAATAGTCAATGAATATCATGTTGCTTTGGGTCAGCGTAATTTAATATTTATGAACATAATAGTGACCCAAGAATCATTCAATTTAAAACAGATGTCAAAAGCGAAATTAAAAAAAAATGTGCAAAGTATTAGGTTTTTTGTAATGTACAACATTATTAAATTTGTATTGTATCATATCTAAAAATGTACTGAATGATGTATCTATGATTACCAAAAGAATTTATACCCACAACAAATACCCTCAGGTAAACACTTATTTTGAGGTACAACACCAACAGTACAACAAATAAATATTAAAGACATACATATCTTATTTAAACATACTGAATGTCATATAATATTCAAAAGAATATCTGAAATTGTTTATACGGGTATAAACCAACTGATCTTTGTAAAGCTTTTTTAGCAACATTGTACATAAGGTTCTTTACATCTGTTTGAGCTTTTGTTAAGGTTAAACTCATTTAAAGTGTTCAGGCATAAAAAAAAAAACTTTAAGCACAAACATTGTATTGTCTTTGTACATTATGTGCTATATTGTGAACTGCATTTTTGTAATTGTAACTAACTGCAAGACCTTATATTCATGTTGAAATTTTACGGTTAATGTTGGTAAACCCTTC
Organism: Prosapia bicincta; assembly: GCA_036971475.1. NCBI lineage: Eukaryota > Metazoa > Arthropoda > Insecta > Hemiptera > Cercopidae > Prosapia > Prosapia bicincta. The sequence goes on along the minus strand of JBAIZL010000004.1, from coordinate 120,558,407 downwards.
TAGGCTCAACATTGTTATTATTGCATATCAAGCGCCGTTATATCCTACACTTGATTCTATAAGCCACCGCTGCTACCTTTAGAATGACATGTGTAGGGTTTAAGTTACTTTAAACAGATAAGAAATATAAAAACCACAAACTTCTTGCGATAACCAAGAATTTCGCAATAGTATTCAAGGTCGTTTTGAGTATTCATAAACTTAAGTGAAACTTACAAGCTTTGTTAAGTAACAGACATTTTGGTTAAATAGATTTTGTTATCACAAATGTAAATAGATATTTTTATAAATGTAGCTTTACTGGTACGCATGAAGTTTTAACCTTCGTATAACAAACAGGTAACAAAATATATCAGTAGATGACAATGTATATAAAGTGAGGAAATTAAAAACATTATCTTTCTCATGATGTTCCTCTTTGTACTGGTTCTATTTGGAGTAAGTATTTATTTAGAGACTCTGAGTTTACATATCTTAAATTTCATTACGCTTACATATGTTAAAATAATTTTTCGTGAATATTTTATACTTTTAATAATCATTTAATTAATTTCAAAAGGTTTTTTATACATGTTTAATGTATTGTTATTTGCGATTAAATAAAAGTGAAACCAATTATAATAAATCAATTAAAGCTAGAAACCATAGTAATGTTACATTTTTTCGCAATAATTTCCGCTGAAGATGACTGCTTTGAGATCGAGATGTACATTACCATTTGAATAAAAGTGTTTTGTGGTTAAGAGGTTTCATGTATTCAAAATAAAATATTATGTCACAGCTATTCTAACTTATTATCATAGATATTGATCTAAAATTATAAAGTTTTAATGTGAATTCGATTTATTTTCTAAAACAGGTTTTGGTTTCTGCATCCGCTATACTTTATCATGAGGCAATCGATATACTAAACGCAATGCAGAATCAAGTAGTTACACCAAATATCAGTTACTAAACCGAAGCATATAAAAAATCGTGTATAAATTGAATTATGTGGACAATAAACGTTATGGCCTTCTTTTACACCCCCCTTGTAGAGATATTTTACCCTTTGAGACGTACAGGTTAGCTATATCCAGTTTAGATTTAGTACCGTGTCTTACAGAATTTGGAAATGAAAATCAGGAATTTAAAACGTTTATAGCATACCTAACACAACAACTATAAATCAACCTTGAAAACGACCAGCTGGCTTATAGAGTGTGGGAAGCATACTTTGTTGAAGCCAATGACTTTTTCCATTTTTTAAATAAAGGCTTCAGAGATTGTGCAAATCATCTGACTAGACCAATAGAAGAAGAGCTCAAACACTACGAGGCTGAAGTGGAGACGTGTTGTGCTAGTTATAGGCAAGAATTATTTTATAGAAACTTTGTCGATAAATATTTTTATAAACCATTATGGATTTATATACCTTACTGACGGTCATAAAAATATTTTTCCAATATTATCTTTTTAGAAACTGTATTTGTATTGTACGTTACAAACTGATTTGTTTATGAAATATTCATAGATGTTATACTAAATAAATGATCGTAGAACATATTAGGCAAAATAAACTGTAAATGGTGAATTAATAAATAAAGATATAATGTAATATAGCAGAGTAATTTATTCCTTTAAAAGTATATGGCGTGTCAATCTTTCTATTAGGAGTAAGTAATTTCATCCAATGTTTTTTATGTAATTAAGTTTTCAATTCTCTGCCCTTCCGGCCAACGATAAGGGTGCTGAAATAAAGATTTGTTTTCTCTTTAAATCTACAAGAACTTTAATTTATAATGACTATGTCATTATATATATAAAATTTTGTTACATTATATATATAATCTAACAAATGAAAATATTTAAACGTATAAAACCTATTGAAACATTCAAGTGCTAAAAAAATAATTAGTTAATTTAAATATTTTAAAGGTTCTTGTTGGCTTTGTAATTCGTGATAGTGTAGTATTTATTCTGCAATTATTTTCAATTACTAGGAAAAAAAGTGATTATAGGCAGCCATACCTTAGTACTGTATCGCCAAGACAGATGCTTAGCTAAAACGCATTATTATCACATGATTCGTTGGTGTTTTTGTGTCATATTAAACTTTTTGATTCCCACACAGAACGTGTGACTATAACGAGAAACAAAATTAACTTTAAAATGCCAATAATATATCAATTTGTTGTCTCCTACGAACTGGTTTTAAAGAAAATTGCTTATGGTGAATAGCGACGATCTTTGCAAAACAACATTACCTTTCTTTATTAATTTGTAAAATAGTTTTTAAGAATAAAAAAGTAATAATACGCCAATATTTCCAGTACAATTTGAATTAAATTCACCATTTAATAAAGCAAACAAAAATATAGGTCAGCATATCTCTTATAAACGTTTCTTTTCACTCTAAGGGTCTACAAATATTTGGTTTTCGGGCTTGTATTGTTGTAATAGGTTCCCTAGTTGTCTTATTATTACCATCGTCTTGACGACCAAATGTTTGCGCTCTACAATCCAATTCGTAAAATTAAAACGTGATACTACAAAGTGTTAACATATATTGCCAAAGCATTGACTAAACGGCAGAGTCGTAGCTTAATTTCAGATACATTCAATCTGACTCATGATTGATTCACATTGAGAAATTAAATAATTTACTGGGCGCCAATCGTTTCATACTCTAGATAAAATAAAAAGGGTTTCTTATTTTTCTTTTAATTTATCGTCTGTTGTTCTGCTGTGAGTGAAAGAACATGTCAACAAACTTTTGACGTCTACCTTACAGAATTTTCATTGCACTATGTATAAAACTAACTACTAATGATATACGTATATTCTTTCAATTTTTAGTTATGGTGATAGTAAACTTGTAAACATGAGAATATTGTATTAAAATATGAGTAAATAACATTTTACCCTTCGTGTAACAAACAGTTTATTAAATATATCACTAAATGCTCATTTATACAAAGAATGTGACAATGAATTATTCACCTGTATCTTGATGTTTTCTTTGTCGTTGTACAGTTGGCAGTAGTTATTCATATAGCCTTTTGTTACGTTTATCTTTTAGGTTTTTAAAGTAATGTTTTAGAAAATATTTCAAAATCTATCACGCTTTCCAAAAATTAACAATTGTTTTCAGTAATATACAGATAATTTAGTATTACCATTGTTTTACCAGTGAATAACTACCATTACTAAGGACCAGTAATATTTATAGTGCATTAAAGTTCACTTAGTTAGGTTAGGTTGGGTTAGGCTAGGTTAAGTGAAATTAGGTTAGGCTAGGTTCAACATATTCTCTAGAGTCTACAACCAGTGGTGGATAAATTTATCATCCACTAAACGTTACAATTAAAATTTTTGTTTAAATATTATAAGAATAAGTATTGTCTACGACTTGAAGCAACTGTGGCGTAAAGGTTTATATTAATTATAACAACCACTCACCACAAATTCAACAAATTTTATTTAAACCTTATGTACATTTCGATTACAAAGTAATCATCTTCAAAGTTATTTTTACAAATAACTCTCTGTAAAAATACCTCTGAAGATGATTACTTTGTAATCGAAATGTACATAGGTTTAAATAAAATTTGTTGAATTTGTGGTGAGAGGTTGTTTTAATTAATATAAATAAGTATTGTAATAAAATGTCTCTAACAATAACAACTGATCAATTACTTTCTAAATTTGTTTTTTACAAAATTGTTAACCACAACCGATGTTCCATAGTAGAGCAGGAGCAAGAACTAAGTTACGCGCCAAAAGAGGAAATGTTACCACAGCTACCTAATCTACAACTAGACATTATATTGAATGCATATATTGCATTCAATGTATTATTGTAAAGAAATTTTTGTTTTAGACATAGGTGATTGTAATAGTAAATAATATGTTTTATCATTTAAAAATTACTCTAACAGGATAAACTTAAGAGTATATTAATAACATCGTGGATTTATTTATCGTATTATAAAAATTCTCGTAAGTATTATATAACTTATTTTATAGCGAATATTATTCAGCTTGTGTTAGTTTCAATATTTTATCTTCCGCGTCCGATTCTTCAGACCTATTAATGAAATATTGCAGACCAATAATGCAATATTCAAGAAGTGACCTATTCCTCAGACACCACGATAAGGAAATAACTCATTGTAAGTTTACATTGTATGTAGTGAAATATTTCCATTACTATAGCTCTTCTCCATGTACTATATAAAATTATAATATAGTTATATGTTTTGTTTTATCAGGAAAGGGTAAATAGGAGGTCAAATGCTCACACACAGTTATATAATTAGATGCAGCAGCTTTTTTTAACGTTCTGTATTTCTAGATTTCTTATAGTTATAGGATTTTTCGATTATGAATAATGACGTAATACATTTCAACTTAGATATTATTACAAATAATTGTTTGACGGTAATAATAAAAGCTATAACTCAGACGAAGATCTTGTTCTATAGTTTAGTCTAGACTTTTAAATCCTCCATGAAATTAAAAAGTATAACATTTTGGTTTGACCTAAAAAAAATGTTTAGTTTTGTTTACGAGTTGCAGGTCGTATTGCATGAGTACGACGGGAGAAATTCACCGCGTGCTGACGGTTTGTGCAAAATGATCTTTTACTAATATTTGTGTTGATGAAAAATATTGCGCTGCCAATTTGCCTTGAATTGACAAGAACCACAAATCATCCAAACCCCATATCTCTGTTCCGTCTCATTTCTTCCATTCATCAATCAAGTGAAAAATGCTTTGGCGCATTGTGAAGGCTTCCAGTTGCCAACTAAATACCTCCGGACCTTCAAGCGTTGACTATGCAATATACACAAAGCTTATGTCAAAATTTGAAAACCCCGTTTTAAAGGTAGGTTATGTGAGCGTTGAAAAAGCAAGATAAAAAGATATATACTGTTAGTTTCCTCAAACAAGAATTTGATTCTATTCTCTGCGTACGTGACTTAAACATAAATCTGAATATAAAAGTGTGTGCTAAAAAAACAATTTATAAGCACCACCTGTAAATATCAATATTTGATTAAGTATTTTTTATTGTAAATATCAAACCTGTTTTTAAACTCTGCAGAAATTAAGATCAATAAATTATTCATAATTTTGTTACTCATTAAACTTCAAAATATAAATAAATATAAAGAAATATATAAATTAATTACCTAAACAATTGTTTAAGTGATTAATAAGATTCACCGAACGTAATGGACTATAAGATTCAAGAGATATATAAAATTCCTACAAGTGTAGGTAATGTTCGTAAACACTCACAGATACGGATTGGTATTTGCCAAAACGTTGCACCGTTTATAGTAAACTTCTTTTAGTGCATCTGGAAGTTATATTTTGTACAGTATCTGTGATCTATGCAAATTAATATGCTTACTAAACGGAAACTGTAAAATAGTATAGCCTAAACGCGATGCCAAGGTTTAGTATAATAGTATAAAAGCGTTTAGTAATGATATTATATTGCTTAGCTCACAGATGACGTAAATAATATTACATTTAGGTGCACCACAGGAAGTTTATTATAGATAGTCGTAAAACGTTTTGACATCTACAAATCAGAATCTTTGTGAATTTTATAGTTTATGAAAAAAGTCTGTTCTTCTATGTGTGGGTGTCTTTCGTTTTCATACACCAAAATAAAGAAACAAGTCGGACAGTTAACCTTGACACTTAATGTTAATTCTACATTTCCAATTGTATGAAAATATTAAGGTTACAAATTCATCAAAAATATGATTAAAAATTAAAGCGATATTTGAATATAAAAGGATTAAAAATTTTAAAATTGTATTATCTGTTTACGTTAAAATAATATGACAAGTGGATAGGTGATATTTCCAGGTCGCAAACTGTTATATTTTACTTTAATTATACTGTTTAATGTACAGAGAATAGAATTGTATTCAAATTATTATTATAACAATATCTTATTTCCATATTATTCATATTTTATTAGTGTTGTGTTTGAACTGTACCTGTATAGAATTTGTACTATGTTCTTGTTTATCTTAATATAAAGAATAATGTCTTTTAACAAAGTGTCAAGAAATTAGAAGTGATTGTCTATGTTGATAATTGTCCTCATTGCATCAAAATATTGTATTCAATTCATCTTTGCTTCTCCATACTGCCCCCTTGTGGTGAAATAAAAGTTCAAATGTGAACTATTGCAAGTTTATTTTAAGTGGGAATTTACATGTGTTTTATAATTATTTCCTCGTATCAAATTATCGAATTCACAATCTCTTCCTAAACACGTTAAAAACTTTAAATGAAAGAAAATTTAAAATGTTTTTTTTATCAACATACATTTTTACATAAAATTAATCATTATAATTAAATTAATAAACCTTAGATCAAAGCATGTCGGTTCGTTTGTTGTTCACAATTTTTTAGTAAAAGTTAGAATCAGACATGTTTTGTTATAAAGTTCCTGAATAATGTTGTCAAAAAGAATTTGTATTTTCTCTTTGGTAGAGTTATTTATTACTCTGCCCTCTTTTCTTCAAAGCGTTTGAAGTTACATTCTTGATATGCAAAGGAGCATACTTGAAAAAATCTTTTAAAAGATAAGAAAAAATTTAAAGATTGTATCTTGCCCATTTTAAATATAAAAACTTAATAGATTAATTTAATTTACTAGCTTGTTATTCGTCGCAGAATGCTTCAATAACTTACCTGTTTGGTTACATTTGTTGAGATTCTGAGTATTAAAGATATTATTATCAAAAAATATAAAGTAAACATTTTAATTGTCTCAACAGCCCAGATAACATTGACGAGTTATTAGTAAATGTATTATCCAAATCATGGATTCACTCCTAAATAGAGGCCTAATTTTCATCAAGGCCAACTTTAATCTCCTATATTGTCTATTAGAAAACTTTAAGTTCAAATGTCCAATGTTTTCGAAGAAAATGTAATGGTTAATAAAATGTATCGTAAACACCATTTCCGAATTTATATAGACAAATATTTTAAATCATGGCCTCCTACAAATTGTTAACAGATGTGAAAATATTTTCATAGTACAAACACGAACAGATATTTAGTTTAAAAAGCATGTTTCTACTTCTTGTATGTACTCTCTGTTAAAAACATTATATAGATGTTACTTGAGGTAATCATCTTGAATTCACTGATTAAACTAATTTAAAAATACTTAACTACGTGAATACGTAATTGCTTACTTGCTGAGGCGTTTCAAAACATTATATAGATGTTACTTGAGGTAATCATCTTGAATTCACTGATTAAACTAATTTAAAAATACTTAACTATGTGAATACGTAATTGCTTACTTGCTGAGGCGTTTCAAAACATTATATAGATGTTACTTGAGGTAATCATCTTGAATTCGCTGATTAAACTAATTTTAAAAATACTTAACTAAGTAAATACGTAATTGCTTACTTTCTGATGCGTTTCAAAACATTCTATAGATGTTACTTGAGGTAATCATCTTGAATTCGCTGATTAAACTAATTTTAAAAATACTTAACTAAGTGAATACGTAATTGCTTACTTGCTGAGGCGTTTCAAAACATATAGATGTTACTTGAGGTAATAATCTTGAATTCACTTATAAATAAGGTCTTTGACAATTAGTTGAAAAACATTACCCACAACAGTGGAGTTAATAGCTACAGTTTATAATTTAAAATTTTGAAAACTTTATATGAAATTATAATCAAACGTTTTCCCTACAGGACTAGAATTATTACTTTTTCAGATTTTAATTTAAAGCTTTTACTTAAGAATAGAATTTATTAAATGAAATTTTCACAATGGTTTTATTATTAATTCTTAAAAGCTGCATTAAGAAATGTAGACCCTTGCGTAACGGTTAAGAAATGTATTAGTTATTTTCAGGAACTATAAACTATAAAACCATGTTAGAGTTGTATATAAAGCCCGGTTGGTATCTTGAGTGTTTTTATATATAAATCCACAGCACGATTTCCCTCTACGCAGTGTACCAGGGATTAATTAGCTGCCAACTGTATATGCTCGTTTGCCATTATATTATTCCTATTGAAATGTTGATTAAATGCGTAATTAACCAACATCTTAAGAGGGTGTAATCCACTATTGCCTTAGGTTACACTCATTTCAAGGTCTCTTGAATTACCATTTTATTATAAAGCCACAATATCTTTTCATTCCATTTTAGGCAGAAGGTTTAACCATATAAATTATATTTGTCCGGTGGAAATGTTGGTGAATTATGGTGGTTTTACGTAGGATTAGGATTGGTACGAGAGTCTCCACGGGCATTGGCGCCTATAAATATATTATTGATCGTTTGTGTGGATACATTTCCTACTCTCTGTCAGGGCACCGGCTCCATTTAATCATTAAAGAGCACGTTTCCATCATTACAGAAACTGTATTAAAACCTATACAGTTAAAAAACTCCGTTACCTGAATGTTAATTGTTATTTAATTGTTATTTCTTTTAGAGTTAAGTTAACCTTGCTGAAGCAAAATTTAATTTTGAAACAGAAATTAATTGGTTAATTGATGTAATACAATAATAAACCCCACACTAGAAAACAAACATAATAATAAATCAAATAATACTATAAAATAATACTTTTTTATATACGTGTTTACCTTACTTAAGCTTGTAAAATCAAATATTTAATTACTATTCTTGTATTGTGAATGTTTAGAATTTTCGTGTATACGTTGAATTTTTAGACAATAGCAATAATTAAAATATTATCCAGTGTTCAATAATTTTACTTTAAACTGAAAGTTTTTTACCCCTTTAACCGAGCTGTGTTTACAATTAAAACCTATTACTGCTACTAAAGAAAATTATTGACAAATTTAATGTTTAGGTAAAAAATTGTAGGTTTATATTAAAAAGAAACGATTTTATTTTCAGACCTAAATATGCAATATCACGTTCACAGTAACACAATGTATTGCAATAAACATATTAGAAAAATCCCAATACCACAAAATAATCAAAAATAACTAATATTACTCAAGAAAAACCTTATAGGTCATACCTAAATTTTTTTAATTAGTTTTTAATTTTTAATTTGTATAAGATGTATTTTATATTACATATATTCTATTATAGTTTAGCCTTTACTGACGTATACTATAAGATTCAAGGAGATAAGTCTCAAGATGGCCGACCATTGTTTGTTGATCAAAAGCGACCGTAGAGAACGGTTGGAGTCAGTCTAGTTTTTAATTATTGTATTCTAGATTATAAATTTATACGACCCTCTAATGAGGATGATGACATGGCCGTCGAAATGTACATAAAGGTTTAAACTGAGGTAGCTTGTAATATTAGTTAATTTGTTGTATTGGGATTTTATCCAATATTGTTATTTTAATAAAATTTTACAATTTTAATAAAGTACTAGGTTACTAGTTCTCACATTTTATAAATAAAAAACCTATTGTGTCCTGTCAAATTTGTTTGTGTAACGGGTAGGCACCTCGTTTCGTTCCGGTAGAGAATAGATATACGTGACTTTTTACACACCTGCATTCAGTACCACAAGGTTTGTGATGCTAACAAAATCCTACGTAAATTTACAACGGTTTAAACACTTCACAGGGGATAATAGTAATGCTCGCCTTAGAACTACATAAGATAATGGTAATGTATAATTATGTTTAGAAATGCTCTTTACATTGAATTTTTTAAATAAAAAACGTGTTATAATTTCGTATTTTTCTTGTTAATCTTTTAAATTTTCTCTTAAAAACACATACCTTTCAATCTGTAGCTTTGTGCGTTTTATTTGAAATTTACAAATGCCGATATAAATTATAAAATTATTTTTCTCAGAAAAAAACCATATTCTCGGTAATAAGTTTAAATAGCTAATTTTAAAACGTACAAAGGCAATACCTATCCTATAATATACTTTATGTTCAACGTCAAAATTTATATTGACGCACAAAAACTCTTTAACCTTTTGTACTTACATTCAGTTACGAAGCTCCCAAATTCTTCGGTTGCGAAGTATATCATTGGAGACCTGCTTCTGAGGATAGTCTGTAACCAAAACATACATAAGGACAATCGAAATGCTTTTGGTATAGAGTGATAGGTGTTATTAAAAATGTATCATTATTTTAAAAAATAATACATAACTTTATAATCTAAAACGTCATGAACGAAATTAAATTAGGCTAAACTTCTACAACACAAACGACATAGAGATTAAAACCAAATATTTTTATCATCAAAGATATAGCAAATATTTTGTACAACAAAATCACTGAATAAAGGTCATCAGAAAACAATTTTTAATATATTATATAAAGTTTATATCAGTTATTTTTAAAGTGGTTGTGTATAACAATGTTTAGTATACTAAAAGTCTGTTTTAATTTCGGTTGTTTTAATTAAACAAAAAATAAATTATTTTCTTGCAATGAAAATAGCTCAGAAATAAAATTACAAGAATTTCAAAAAAAACTTCTTTAGAATGCGAATATAAATATATTATGTGTCCATAAAATATGATAGAAGTAAGGAACAAATTAAATGCAATGTTTGAAAATAAAATAAATAAGAATTTTTGAAACAGATTTCATTAAGGAGAATTGGTTGTTTTAAAACTAAGTTATTATTTAAATAACGCTTTTATCTGTCATCCTCTGATAACGTTTTTCTAATTCTTTTTCTAATAACTGACATACTACAAGTGAGTATTTCATCTTGTGGTATTGCAGACGAGTATAACACGAGGATACATGATATTAAACATCAATATCTTCACCTTATTCTAACTAAACTAAATGTGAGACAGCTTATACTACGCGACTCGTAAAAAATAGTACGGAAGCGCGATGGGAAAGCTGGTCTCTATCTAAAGCCTTTCAACAAAGGCAGGCACCCTTTCGCTTCAATTTATCATGATTACCGGCATCCCACGGTTTTGTGGATAAGGAAATGTCGCCACTGTGTGCTTTCAACTGTATTCATGGAATATTTATGTTCGTCTTTTATATTTTAAAAACTAGTTCTAAATGGAAATGCATGTTTCATTTTGTTAAATGGAGAATGTTAAGTTTTGTTTTATTTTGTTGTGGAATCTATTTAATATTATATTATCATAAAAGTAATTAATGTTTAAAATAAAAACATATGGTTTTTCAATTATTGGGTTTACTTTAAACGGCATATTTTGGTCTATAATGTAGAGTCCCGATTATCCGTCGTAAACGAGCCGCTATGACGTCGCATAAACGAAAATATCGGATGATAAGGAAAATTTTAAAAATCGGGTATAACCAAGAAAGTTTAAGTTTTACAAATTAAGTTGAGAATGTAGGGGATGTTAAACAGTTTGCTAATGTTTGACTGTTATGGTAAATATATAAAGTTCTGAATGCACGTGCGTTATCGTAAAAAATGTGATCTTCGTTTGTTTCGCCGATGTTTGTCTGTTTCTTGCCGTCAAGTCCTCTACCCGTGATGCATCATTATGTCGATCCGCGTTACTTTTTCTTGGGTCTCAACATATGCAACGGGGAAACTACTGTAATAGGGACTTCATTCCATTTTCATAGAATACTTTTGGAAAATTAACCACAGGTTCTCCATCGTCAATATCATTGCCATCATTATTTATCAGATCTACAATTTCATCTTCTGTTATGACGTACTCAATTTCTTCCTGCAACCAAGCTTCAACGTCTTCCACATGTGCTTCCTCATATCCAGGGACGCGTTGGACTAAAGAGAGAACATATAGTTCATTAATCCTTGGATCCTCTTCGTTTTTAGTTGCATTTCCCCCTAACACCTTGTTCCACGATTTGGCAATCGTCAACACATTTATATCAGCCCAGGCTTAGCAATCGAATAAGCAACAATCTTCAAGTTATTGGCTTCCATATTACCTTTTACATCAGCCTGCCCACCATCACCTATCTCTAACAATATTAATAGTACCATCTTTCGAAAATGTTTATAAAGTATTTCCAAGACACTTTAGTCCATTGGTTGGCAAATGGCCGTTACATTTGGTGATGGAAACATCACCTGGATGTTACCATCTTGAAACTCCTCTCACTCGGGTGCGTTGGGACGTTGCCTATCTGTAATCCAGGAGCAATAATTAAGTTAGGCGCCAAAAGAGGAAATATAATAACAGCTTATATCTATAATAACGAAATCTAGTAAATATTGTATTAATGAATATATTGCATTTAATGTGTTATTATAAGGAAAATTTTAATATAGACATAGGCCATTGTAGTAGTAAAAATATATTTTGTGATATAAATATTACTTGCTTCATCTATATTAGCTTAAGCCTACCTTATTAACTTCATGGATTTATTTTCGTAATCTTAACGTTCGCGTAAGGATTACTTTACTTAATTTATTGTAAATAATATTTAACATGTAATAATTTCAATATCATTTCTTACCTATCCGATTTCTAACATAGGATCGCCAGACCAAAACATGCCTTCTAGGTGCTTCTATAGTCGTAATGGTTTAATTACATAATTTGTTTTCAAGCCTAACTCATACTGACGTTAAATTTTATAGATATAACCTTGATCCCCAGGCCGTCTGTTAAGTAATCCCTGATTGCAAATTTACATTCTATGTAGAAACATACTTCAAAAAGTTCTACAGGTCTTCTAAAATTTAAAATAATAAACTAAAATATATCGATTGCAGCTTGATCTTTATGACACTCCGATAAACAAAGCTTATTGTAACGTTACAGTCTATGTAGTAAAATTCTCCCGTATCTACGTTCCCTCTCCACTTGCTACATAAACCGATAATATCAGAATTTTTTTTTTGTTTTAATCCGATCAAGAAAGGGTAAATAGGAGGCCAAATGCTCACACACAGTTATTTAATTATGTTCAATAGCTGTTTGTCAACGTTACTTATTCATAGATTTCTTATAAATTATAGGTATTTTCAATTGATAATAATGCCATTATACAATTTTGCCTTAGATATTATTACAAATAATTGTTCGATGATATTTTGCACGGCCTATTTGCCATGCATTGACAAGAACCACAAATCATCCAGACCCCAATATCTTTTCCGCCTCATTTCTTCCATTTATCAATCAAGTGAAGGAATCCCTGATTGTAATCCCTGATTGAATCCCTGAGGTGCCGAGTCTCGAGGGGGAATTGGGCAAGGATCCCAAACTGCGTATAAGATCGACGCAGAGCTGGCTAGTGGGAACGAAGGAGAAAACTACAAAGAGAAAGGAGTGCGGCAAGAAAAAGAAATTATAAGAGCAGAAATAGTAAGAGGTAGTGAAAAGGAAGCAGGGCAGGAAGGAGAAGGAATAATAGGAAGAGAAATAGTAAGAGATAGTGATGAGGATAATAAGGGAAAAATGGGAAGAGTAGAGATAGAAAGGGAGGGAAACGAGAGCCAAAGGCTGTGGAAATAGGAAATAAAGTAAGAAAGGAGATAGGTGAAACTTCGGACGATGGAGTAGGAACTAGAGGTGACGCAGGCAGAAAGGTGCTGGAGGGGAGCAGTGAGGGAAATAGAACAAATGGAACAGGGGTAGATAAACGGGCTAAGCCCAAAACGGCTGTTAAACGGTAAACAAAAGAGGAAAGTAAGAAAGGAGAAATAGGTAACGTTAGTATAGGAGGAAAAAGAAAGGGAGAAAATAATCAAAGAAATAGTAAGCAGTGTAAGGCTGGAGAAAAGAGAACCCCAAATGTTCCGAAGACCGAGCTGATCTCCCTGAAGGAAACGGGAATATGAGCTAGCCAAAAGGATGCGAAACAAAGCCAAAAGTATTAGAGAAAGGGGAAGAAAGAAAGAATACGGAAGTGACAAAGAATAAGAGGCATAAATATAAAGTAAAAACGAGAAAATTAGTAGCTAATTGGAAGAGACTCATTATGAGAAAGAAACGGAAAAAGGAGGAAAAATTTCCGAAAAAAGCCGGATGAAATCAATGCAGGTTAATACAAATTAGGATAAATCAAGAGGCATTAAATGATGAATCAGGTCAAATCAATAATAGATAGATAAATTAATAAATAAATGTAGTAACAGAATATATAAATGTATTAAGCAAGACGCCAGGCAGATTAAATAGTATAAACCGACCTAAAGTTTCTAAAGAATAAATAGGTTTGCAACTGGATAAATAAATGGTAAGGGTCACTACCACGCCTGAGCAAAACAAAAATATTGCATTGACCTAAGAATTCCAACACCAAAACAGTAAAGGGGTAGCTGGATGTAAACAACCGCCCCACATAGAGGGCAGGCTCGATCGTGGGAAACGCACCAGTCTAACATAGATCTTGAGGAGGCACTCAGCAGGTCTAGGCTAAGTACTGTAATATTATAAAATAAGTACAAATTAGATTGTTTCGATGTAAATTGTAGAATAAGAATATAAATAAATGTTAAAGTGTTATGAGCAAATATAATTAAATAAAGCCACTTGAGTATATAAAAAACTAAAAAAATTAATATAAATGGGAAAAATTGGGAATAAAGTAAAAATCTAAGAGAGAAGGTAATTATGACCAAATTAGTGGAAAGTGGAAAGATTTTTTTTTTTTAAATAAAAATAGTTGACGTTAAAAGGGGAATAACATAACGAAATTTCAATAAGTTGTACTAATCTGTGTTGTGTTAGACTGATTTCAGGAAGTGACCAGAGTATCCAGGACAAGGACCTTAGGAGAGAAGAGAGGGAGTTAGTTAGTAATACTTAGACATAAGAAAAGAGAAATAGTATGTAAAAATTCACTAGACCACAAAAAAAAAATTTGTAAATTTGTAATGTAAAAGGGGGAAACGCCAAGGTAAAAGGATGACAAAATTTTTGTATTCTTTTTTAAGTGGGGGATAATTGCGACGTGTAGAATTGGGATTGACAAATACCGTCGCAATGATATTAAAATTTCGTAATGTAAAAATGTGAAAGCTAAGCCATTAGCAGGGATAAGGGGTTTAGTATAATTTCAAAAAACAGGAAAGAAGGGAAAAGCTCAAAATTCACCTACAAATTCCATCAACATTCGAGGAGACGGGGTTTTTCAAGAGGAAAAGGAGATGCCCTGTACCAAAATTTGCGAAAACGCCAAATAAAGAAGTTACACCCAAATTAATGAAACCGACAAGAATTTAATCATTTTGGAGGTAGGCCTGCCTTGTGTGAGAAAGGTAAACAGAAGCGACGGTTATTGTCGCCTGTTGTCGTGACGTCATTTTAAAAGCCACCCCATTGGTCGAAAATACATGGTGTGATGATAGCCGCCTTGAGAACAAGAAAGCCTAGCGGGGCTAGAGCGGCAGCGTTGCTTGAAAAGACGTGGAGGTACCACCGTATAAGTGCGCTCCAGGTCACAAGCCTTTATTAAAATTTTTGTGACCTGTAAATGAGGAAGTGCTAATGTCAGGCTGAGAGCGAGAGTGTGTGTCGCCGAAATGTAGCTGCAAATGTGATGGGGACCCTTCTGGAGAAAGGACTTACTCCTAAAGTGGTTTCCTTAGTTAACTTCAACGTGGTGGCATTCTCAAAAATATTGTTAAGTGTAAAAATGGGAACATTGGGGCAAGTGTAATATATTTTTAAAGGAAAGTGCTTCTAAATTTAAATTAAAACTTGTTATTAATGAACAGTAAAAAAATGAACAGTGAAAATAAAATAAATAAAAATGGACTTTAAAATTTTTAATTTAAACTGTAAAGTAGATCCGTAAAAAAGAAAAAAATGTTAATTAAATTTTAAATAGGACGATGCAAATAAATAAATGGAAAGTGAGAGGTCAAATTTTTCCGAGTTTCGAAGTAGGGACATGACATTCTCCCATTACAACACAAAAGGAACATTCTGGGCTTTGGAGACAAAGATTTCGCAGCAGGGACGCTTTTCATTCCAAGATGGCCACCCCAGAAACAACGATCTCGAGGGAGAAGAAGGAATAATCTACAAGAATTTACGAGTGATCCTGAGGTTAAGGTCAGACGTTAATTTCTCTCTTTTTCATTTAATTAAACATTTTATACTGAAAATTTTTGGGGAAAGTGGACATTTGATTAAGCTAAATTAAAAATATATTTCTTTTAAAAATTAAAAAATTTTCAAACAATGGCTTGGTTTATGGCGTAATTTAGAGGTGGTAGCGGTTAGTGGGGGATATCCCTTCTACAAAATGGGGGTCTTCTCCAACCAAGATTACATATATTAAATAAAATTAAAATTGTTATTAGACAAGAAAAAGTTTGTGTTTTTTTTTATATAAAGAAATTCAGATATCAGTAGAAATGAAAATTAATTAAAATTATTTGATGAAAATTAATTACAATGAAAGTTCAATGAAATTTAGTTAAAATTAATTTAGTTTGCAAATCAAGTGTTAAAAGTATTTATCAAACTGAATAGAAGAAATTTGCTTATTGAATTTACTTCTAAATTAGAAATAACAATTGTTTAGTTAAAGGGTTACATTGCTTTTGAATATAATTGCTGTTTTTTAAATATATTAAATAGTTAAAGGGTTGAATAGCTAATTCGTATGACAAGTAATTTCATATCAGTAACTGTTTTTAAATGGAGTAAATTTGCTTATTGCATTAATTTATAAATTAAAAGTAACGATTGTTTAACTTTAAGGGTTACATTGCTTTTGAATGTAATTGTTGTTTTTTAAATATATTAATTAGTTAAAGGATTAAATTGTTTTTGAATAAACTGCTGTTTTTTAAATATATTATATAGTTGAAGGGGTAAATGGTTAATTCCTATGACAAATGTTTTCAGATTATTAATTGTTTTGACATGATGTAAATTGTTTACAAATGTCACTTATGTTTTTAAAGTATCGAATATTGAATTAAAAGTAGGGTAAAAAAGTAAGGACCGTTTCGGTTTAGTTAAAGATTTGTGTAATTTCGATTTCAAGTATTAAATAATTAAAGGGAACTTAGCTAAAGTAAAATGTTGCATCTGAAACTAATAATTAAAGATAGAATTTCTCTGAACTGGTAATACAAAAAGAATAGACGAAGAAATACTAAAATAAATGTAATATTAAAAATTTACAGACCTAGTAGATGTAAGATGGGTAAAAACTGTGCTGTGGTAATAAATTAAAAAGTAAATAAAAAACATATTTTTTACTAACTTGCCAACAAAGCAGTAGTGTTATTAATTAAAACAGATTTCTTACACACTCCTAAAACTAAAGGGTCATTTCGCCGTAAATATGCCTTCGAAGAACTCATTCCCTGGGAAATACATACCCAAAAGGTTAAATTTCAGTTAGGGTTTTTATATTAAAGTCAAGTGACTTGTTCTCTGGCGGATTTTGGCGGGTCATTGTACTGTATCTTAGTTCTGGCTAGGATAGGCCTTGTCAAAATTCTGAGCTTGCGGTTAGGCTAGGGTAGAGGCGGCGGAGCTCGGCCTGTGCGGGGGCGGAACAGCCCGCGGGCGGCGCGGTGCGCGCTCCGCTGCAGTGTGTGTGTGTGTGAGTGTTGTAACGGTTTGTATTACCGTTCAAATTAGGAAAATAATAATTTTCTATTTTTTAAATAACAATTTTAATACAGTATTTAAATAATAAGGTTTTAATTTATTGTATAAGGAAACGTTGTAAAGAGTCAAGAAGTCAGTTAAAGTTTGAATAAGTATTATTAAGACAAAATAAAATTTATAATAGCATGAAACTGTAATAACTAACTAAATATGACAAACGGGAGTGCAGTGAAAAATTTCTAAGTGCCGAAAAATGCTAACTTGAGAACTACGACACGTAGAACTATAATCGAGATTTAAAAATGACCAGAAAATTAAAAATAAACAATAGTGAAAACTGAATTTAAAATCTTAAATAACCAAAAAGCTACAGTCATTTTAAAATAATAGACATTTTTAAGTGTTCTGAAACAGATAACAAAATTATGCAGGTTAAAACTGATACGTTGTCAAATCCGCCAGTACAAGAAAAGAAGCATGGAGATAGCGATGAACTTAGAACAGGGGGGAAGGGTTACATAGCCGAATTAAATACAGGAACTTAGGAACCTATAAGGCAGTCTAAAAACTTTTAATGCGAGATGCTAACGGCCGTAATGTCGGATCGCGCCTAGAACCACCATAAGGCCAGATGGGACAAAACCATCACGCTTCCGCCGTCTAAGACCATCCATGGGCACGGGCTCCAGACACATCCTCCAGGACACGGAAATGGAGAAAGACTTCCATCGACTGACCAGGGACGGCAACTTCCGATGTCCAGGGACCAGGGAATCAAGACGAGAGGACTCTAGGACCGGCATGGAAATCCTTGGCAAGTCATTTTCTCTATTATATACAAATTAACGTCAAATTTAGTCAGTTAAATTTATTAAATTCAAATTACCAATTGAACTTAAACAATTACTTCTCTCTATGTTGAAAAATTAAATAAATCTTAAAAGTAGCTAAATTAATTAGTATAATAAAAATGTTTGAATAATGAATGATAAATATTAAATTTAAGGTTTTGGCCATAAGCCCATCATTTTCTAGAAGACCAAATTTATTGAATCATATAAATTTTAAAAATATTTAAAATAAAATGTGAATTTACCAATTCAATCTTGAAATGAGAAGATAAAATTGTTTATTATGTTAAATTTGGAAATAATTTTGTTTAAAAATGTGTAAATGTAATTAATGAATTATATGTGAAATGTAGGATTTAAATATGTGAAAAATAACGAACTTTCAATTAATTATTTGTGAAGATAAAGGGAGAGTTAAATGTATTTTATTTGAAAACATAATTATTTTAGTTTAAAATCAGTAATTAAATGCATTATAAAAACTTACAGTATTTGAATTTATCCTTTGTTGAACAACCAATAAGAGCTTTTAGTTTTTTCCAACTGATAAATAATGATTATAAAATCAAAGTACAGTTTTAATTTAATTTTCATCAATTAATAAATATATAAAATTAAGAACCAAATGTTTCTTCAAACGAGTTCTCTCCTGAGAACAATTTTATTGAGCTATTCTAAAAATTAGTTATTTTTTTGTATTGGAGCCCAGAGACGATGTCTACTGGCAGATCATGTTTAAAGAAGACAGGAGCCTTTTAAAATAGGTATCTTAAACATGATCATATTTTGCACGTCCCCTTGCTGTGCCTGCAGATCTCATGAAGTGTTAAGATTCTATGAAAATTTTGTGTGTTCGTATAAATGTTGTTTCTTTCCAGCTGACTATTTTACGGACGTGTGACTGTATACAGACCCAACAAACCTGCCAACCAGCTTAGGGGAGATCATACAAACGGTAAGGTAGAAGTCAGCGGGAATAGTCTAGCATTTGGGCGGGGTACATTACGCGGGAACACAAGACACATTTTAGAGATCTTAACACGGTACAGCAATGGTCTAGTCTCCATACGCTGGTATAGTACCGACAGCAATGGTCTAGTCTCCAGCCGCTGGTATAGTACCGACAGCAAAGGTCTAGTCTCCAGCCGCTGGTATAGTACCGACAGCAATGGGTTAGTCTCCAGCCGCTGTTATAGTCCCGACAGCAATGGTCTAGTCTCCAGCCGCTGGTATAGTACCGACAACAATGGACTAGTCTCCAACCGCTGGTATAGTCCCGGCAGCTATGGTCTAGTCTCCAGCCACTGGTATAGTACCGACAGCAATGGGTTAATCTCCAGCCGCTGTTATAGTCCCGACAGCAATGGTATGGTCGCTACACTATTGGTTTAGTCTTCAGCCATGTAATACATTATTATTAGTTACACCAATGGTCTAGTCTCCAGGCGCTGGTATAGTACCGACAGCAATGGGTTAGTCTCCAGCCGCTGTTATAGTCCTGACAGCAATGGTCTAGTCTCCAGCCACTGGTATAGTACCGACAGCAATGGTCTAGTCTCCAGCCGCTGGTATAGTTCCGACAGCAATGGTATGGTCCCTACACTATTGGTTTAGTCTTCAGCCATGTAATACATTATTATTAGTTACACCAATGGTCTAGTCTCCAGCCGCTGGTATAGTACCGACAGCAATGGGTTAGTCTCCAGCCGCTGTTATAGTCCCGACAGCAATGGTCTAGTCTCCAGCCGCTGGTATAGTACCGACAACAATGGACTAGTCTCCAACCGCTGGTATAGTCCCGACAGCAATGGTCTAGTCTCCAGCCGCTGCTGTAGTACCGACAGCAATGATCTAGTCTCCAGCCGCTGTTATAGTCCCGACAGCAATGGTATGGTCCCTACACTATTGGTTTACTCTTCAGCCACGTAATACATTACTATTAGTTACAGCAATGGTCTAGTCTCCAGCCGCTGCTGTAGTACCGACAGCAATGGTCTAGTCTCCAGCCGCCGGTATAGTCCCGACAGCAATGGTATGGTCCCTACACTATTGGTTTAGTCTTCAGCCACGTAATACATTATTATTAGTTACACCAATGGTCTAGTCTCCAGCCGCCGGTATAGTCCCGACAGCAATGGTATAGTCCCTACACTATTGGTTTAGTCTTCAGCCACGTAATACATTATTATTAGTTACACCAATGGTCTAGTCTCCAGCCGCTGGTATAGTACCGACAACAATGGACTAGTCTCCAACCGCTGGTATAGTCCCGACAGCAATGGTCTAGTCTCCAGCCACTGGTATAGTACCGACAGCAATGGGTTAGTCTCCAGCCGCTGTTATAGTCCCGACAGCAATGGTATGGTCGCTACACTATTGGTTTAGTCTTCAGCCATGTAATACATTATTATTAGTTACACCAATGGTCTAGTCTCTAGCCGCTGGTATAGTACCGACAACAATGGACTAGTCTCCAGCCGCCAGTATAGTTCCGACAGCAATGGTAAGCTCCCTACACCATTGGTTAAGTCATCAGCCATGTAATACATTATTATTAGTTACACCAATGGTCTAGTCTCCAGCCGCTGGTATAGTACCGACAGCAATGGTCTAGTCTCCAGCCGCTGGTATAGTACCGACAGCAATGGTCTAGTCTCCAGCCGCTGGTATATTCCCGACAGCAATGGTATGATCCCTACACTATTGGTTCAGTCTTCAGCCATGTAATACATTATTATTAGTTACACCAATGGTCTAGTCTCCAGCCGCTGGTATGGTACTGACAGCAATGGTCTAGTCTCCAGCCGCTGGTATAGTACCGACAGCAATGGTCTAGTCTCCAGCCGCTGGTATAGTACTGACAGCAATGGTCTAGTCTCCAGCTGCTGGTATAGTACCGACAGCAATGGTATGGTCCCTACACTATTGCTTTAGTTTTCAGCCACGTAATACATTATTATTAGTTACACCAATGGTCTAGTCTCCAGCCGCTGCTGTAGTACCGACAGCAATGGTCTAGTCTCCAGCCGCCGGTATAGTCCCGACAGCAATGGTATGGTCCCTACACTATTAGATTACTCTTCAGCCACGTAATACATTACTATTAGTTACACCATTGGTCTAGTCTACAGCCGCTGCTGTAGTACCGACAGCAATGGTCTAGTCTCCAGCCGCCGGTATAGTCCCGACAGCAATGGTATGGTCCCTACACTATTGGTTTAGTCTTCAGCCACGTAATACATTATTATTAGTTACACCAATGGTCTAGTCTCCAGCCGCCGGTATAGTCCCGACAGCAATGGTATGGTCCCTACACTATTGGTTTAGTCTTCAGCCACGTAATACATTATTATTAGTTACACCAATGGTCTAGTCTCCAGATGCTGGTATAGTACCGACAGCAATGGTCTAGTCTCCAGCCGCCGGTATAGTTCCGACAGAAATAGTATGCTCCCTACACTATTGGTTTAGTCTTCCGCCACGTAATACATTATTATTAGTTACACCAATGGTCTAGTCTCCAGCCGCTGCTGTTACCGACAGCAATGGTCTAGTCTCCAGCCGCTGTTATAGTCACGACAGCAATGGTCTGGTCGCTACACTATTGGTTTAGTCTTCAGCCATGTAATACATTATTATTAGTTACACCAATGGTCTAGTCTCTAGCCGCTGGTATAGTACCGACAACAATGGACTAGTCTCCAGCCGCCGGTATAGTCAAGACCGCAATGCTATGGTCCCTACACCATTGGTTAAGTCATCAGCCATGTAATACTTTAGTATTAGTTACACCAATGGTCTAGTCTCCAGCCGCTGGTATAGTACCGACAGCAATGGTCTAGTCTCCAGCCGCTGGTATAGTACCGACAGCAATGGTCTAGTCTCCAGCCGCTGGTATATTCCCGACAGCAATGGTATGATCCCTACACTAATGGTGCAGTCTTCAGCCATGTAATACATTATTATTAGTTACACCAATGGTCTAGTCTCCAGCCGCTGGTATGGTACTGACAGCAATGGTCTAGTCTCCAGCCGCTGGTATAGTACCGACCGCAATGGTCTAGTCTCCAGCCGCTGGTATAGTACTGACAGCAATGGTCTAGTCTCCAGCTGCTGGTATAGTACCGACAGCAATGGTATGGTCCCTACACTATTGGTTTAGTTTTCAGCCACGTAATACATTATTATTAGTTACACCAATGGTCTAGTCTCCAGCCGCTGCTGTAGTACCGACAGCAATGGTCTAGTCTCCAGCCGCCGGTATAGTCCCGACAGCAATGGTATGGTCCCTACATTATTGGATTACTCTTCAGCCACGTAATACATTACTATTAGTTACACCAATGGTCTAGTCTACAGCCGCTGCTGTAGTACCGACAGCAATGGTCTAGTCTCCAGCCGCCGGTATAGTCCCGACAGCAATGGTCTAGTCTCCAGCCGCTGGTATATTCCCGACAGCAATGGTATGATCCCTACACTAATGGTGCAGTCTTCAGCCATGTAATACATTATTATTAGTTACACCAATGGTCTAGTCTCCAGCCGCTGGTATGGTACTGACAGCAATGGTCTAGTCTCCAGCCGCTGGTATAGTACCGACCGCAATGGTCTAGTCTCCAGCCGCTGGTATAGTACTGACAGCAATGGTCTAGTCTCCAGCTGCTGGTATAGTACCGACAGCAATGGTATGGTCCCTACACTATTGGTTTAGTTTTCAGCCACGTAATACATTATTATTAGTTACACCAATGGTCTAGTCTCCAGACGCTGCTGTAGTACCGACAGCAATGGTCTAGTCTCCAGCCGCCGGTATAGTCCCGACAGCAATGGTATGGTCCCTACATTATTGGATTACTCTTCAGCCACGTAATACATTACTATTAGTTACACCAATGGTCTAGTCTACAGCCGCTGCTGTAGTACCGACAGCAATGGTCTAGTCTCCAGCCGCCGGTATAGTCCCGACAGCAATGGTATGGTCCCTACACTATTGGTTTAGTCTTCAGCCACGTAATACATTATTATTAGTTACACCAATGGTCTAGTCTCCAGCCGCTGCTGTAGTACCGACAGCAATGGTCTAGTCTCCAGCCGCCGGTATAGTTCCGACAGCAATGGTATGGTCCCTACACTATTGGTTTAGTCTTCAGCCACGTAATACATTATTATTAGTTACACCGATGGTCTAGTCTCCAGCCGCTGCTGTATTACCGACAGCAATGGTCTAGTCTCCAGCCGCTGTTATAGTCCCGACAGCAATGGTATGGTCCCTACACTATTGGTTTAGTCTTCAGCCACGTAATACATTATTATTAGTTACACCAATGGTCTAGTCTCCAGCCGCTGCTGTAGTACCGACAGCAATGGTCTAGTCTCCAACCGCCGGTATAGTCCCGACAGCAATGGTATGGTCCCTACACTATTGGTTTAGTCTTCATCCACGTAATACATTATTATTAGTTACACCAATGGTCTAGTATCCAGCCGCTGCTGTAGTACCGACAGCAATGGTCTAGTCTCCAGCCGCCGTTATAGTCCCGACAGCAATGGTATGGTCCCTACACTATTGGTATAGTCTTCAGCCACGTAATACATTATTATTAGTTACACCAATGGTCTAGTCTCCAGCCGCTGGTATAGTACCGACTGCAATGGTCTAGTCTCCAGCCGCTGGTATAATTCCGACAGCAATGGTATGGTCCCTACACTATTGGTATAGTCTTCAGTAACGTAATACATTATTATTAGTTACACCAAAGGTCTTGTCTCCAGCCGCTGGTATAGTACTGACAGCAATGGTCTAGTCTCCAGCCGCTGGTATAGTACCGACAGCAATGGTCTAGTCTCCAGCCGCCGGTATAGTCCCGACAGCAATGGTATGGTCCCTACACTATTGGTTTAGTCTTCAGCCACGTAATACATTATTATTAGTTACATCAATGGTCTAGTCTCCAGCCGCTGGTATAGTCCCGACAGCAATGGTATGGTCCCTACACTATTGGTTTAGTCTTCAGCCACGTAATACATTATTATTAGTTACATCAATGGTCTAGTCTCCAGCCGCTGGTATAGTACCGACAGCAATGGTCTAGTCTCCAGCCGCTGGTATAGTCCCGACAGCAATGGTATGGTCCCTACACTATTGGTTTAGTCTTCAGCCACGTAATACATTATTATTAGTTACACCAATGGTCTAGTCTCCAGCCGCTGGTATAGTACCAACAGCAACGGTCTAGTCTCCAGCCGCTGGTATAGTCCCGACAGCAATGGTATGGCCCCTACACTATTGGTTTAGTTTTCAGCCACGTAATACATTATTATTAGTTACACCAATGGTCTAGTCTCCAGCCGCTGGTATAGTACCGACAGCAATGGTCTAGTCTCCAGCCGCTGGTATAGTTCCGACAGCAATGGTATGGTCCCTACACTATTGGTTTAGTCTTCAGCCACGTAATACATTATTTTTAGTTACACCAATGGTCTAGTCTCCAGCCGCTGGTATGGTACCGACAGCGATGGTCTAGTCTCCAGCCGCCGGTATAGTCCCGACAGCAATGGTGTATTCCCTACACTATTGGTTTAGTCTTCAGCCACGTAATCCTTTATTATTAGTTTACCAATGGTCTAGTCTCCAGCCGCTGGTATAGTACCGACAGCAATGGTCTAGTTTCCAGCCGCTGGTATAGTCCCGACAACAATGGTATGGTCCCTACACTATTGGTTTGGTCTTCAGCCTTGTAATACATTATTATTAGTTACACCAATGGTCTAGTCTCCAGCCGCTGGTATAGTACCGACAGCAATGGTCTAGTCTCCAGCCGCTGGTATAGTCCCGACAGCAATGGTATGGTCCCTACACTATTCTTTTAGTCTTCAGCCTTGTAATACATTATTATTAGTTACACCAATGGTCTAGTCTCCAGCCGCTGGTATAGTACCGTCAGCAATGGTCTAGTCTCCAGCCGCTGGTATAGTCCCGACAGCAATAGTTTAGTCTTCAGCCACGTAATACATTATTATTAGTTACACCAATGGTCTAGTCTCCAGCCGCTGGTATAGTACCGACCGCAATGGTCTAGTTTCCAGCCGCTGGTATAGTCCCGACAGCAATGGTATGGTCCCTACACTATTGGTTTAGTCTTCAGCCTTGTAATACAATATTAGTAGTTACACCAATGGTCTAGTCTCCAGCCGCTGGTATAGTACCGACAGCAATGGTCTAGTCTCCAGCCGCTGGTATAGTCCCGACAGCAATAGTTTAGACTTGAGCCACGTAATACATTATTATTAGTTACACCAATGGTCTAGTCTCCAGCCGCTGGTATAGTAACGACAGCAATCGTCTAGTCTCCAGCCGCTGGTATAGTTCCGACAGCAATGGTATGGTCCCTACACTATTGGTTTAGTCTACAGCCACGTAATACATTACTATTAGTTACACCAATGGTCTAGTCCGCAGTCTACGAACACAGGTATTGTTCCTTTACCAATGTTTCAGTCCTCAGCCAGGTAATATAAGATTAATACTTCCACCAATGCTCTAATCTTCTGTTATTTAATACAGGAATAGTCCCTACGACAGTCGTCTGGTCTTCAGAAACGTAATTCCGGTGTCAATATTTGCACCAATGGTATAATCCCCGGCCAGGTTATATAGGTATAATCACTACCCCAATGGTTTAGTCCTGAGTCACTTAATATAGGTTTAATCCCTACACCAATGGTCTAGTCCTCAGCCACATAATATAGGGTTAATCCTTAAACTAATACTCTAATCATTAGTCACGTAATACAGGAATAGTCCCCACGACAATCGCCTTGGCTATGGTTCCGTAATTCAGATTCAATAGTCACACCAATTGTCTAGTCATCAGTCACGTAATACAGGTATAACCCTTACACATTTTCATAGTCCCCAACCACAAAATACAGGTATAGCCTCCACACCAATCGTCTAGTCATCAACAACGTAATTCAGGTACAATAGTCACACCAATGGTCTAGTCATCAGCCACGTAATACAGGTATAGTCTTTACATCAATGGTCTTGTCCTCAGTCACCTACTATATGTATAAATCCTAATGGTACGTACACTGAGTCCTCCGTCGTGTAATGCAGCCTCTGGCTATAATTTACTTGCGGAAATTGCAGTACTTTTATTATGAGGCAAATAATGTATTGAAATTTGCAAATATATTATTAATTATCATCAAGGAAGGTATAAGTTTATAACTGCATCTGTAGATAAAATCCTAGAAGGCAACCCCCTTAAATTATTTTAAAAAAATCTACTACATCTATTTTTATATAGAAAGCGAATTACAAAAAAAATAGTGCCTAAACATTAGATTGGAACTTACAGTATTATTATTCAAACTATTATTCTTCCAGTCAAACCGTTTCATATTTATGTCAAACAGCAATGTAATGTATGAAGTAATGGGTAGTTTCTTATTGTAATGTTAATTTTTTTCAACCCAAAGTGATGTATTTACGGAAAATTTTACTTTCTTCATAAAATGATTTCATCACTTAATTGGTATTAAATGTTATAGAAGATTATTTAATTTTTCTTCATAAGATCATATCCGGCGAGATTCTGTGCAAATGAGTCGCAACATAAAGAAGGGTTGTGTTAAGGCGGATTTTACTATATCTTGTTTTTAATACTCACGGAAACACACATTTTTGTTAAATGCAATATATCACGTTCTGCTATTCGCCATATTACTTTTATTTATTTCATCCACTTTTGGTGTTATATATATTATCCAAGCGTAATATAGGATTTAGATTTGGTTCCATTTTCATTTGAATCCAATAGACAATAAATTAAACACAAGGGAATGAATCTTTACTGAAATGAATTAAATTATAAATAAATTTATTAAAATATTTTCTAAAATATTAACTAACTGAAAAAATCATTTACAAAAACCTGCTTTAACGTATGAATACGATATGAAATTTAACAAATGTGATGACGGTGTAGCTATGAAAAGGTACAGTGATTCCTATAGACTCATATTGGGGAGAGGTATATTAATGTAAAATTAAGTGTATGTAATTAAAATAAATCTAATAACTAAACGTAAAAATGTATTTACATTTATTATGTGAATATTTTTATTGGTGCTATGATGTAACTTAATTTTTACAAAATTATTATACTTATATGTATTCTTAAAAACATCTGTTCTTCCATAAAATTTAATAAATTAAATACAAATTATATTTATTTTAGAAAATAGCTAAAATGAAAAGGTATAAATAATTACTCCAAATAGAAAAAATACAAGAGCAACGTGATAAGAACGATAAAGTTTTTAATTTGTCTTCATTGTACACACGAGCATTTACTGATACATTTTATTATCTGTTTGTTTTATGATTTTAAAACGTCATGCACTCAGGTAAGGCTACATTTATAAGAAATATGTATTTATGTTTGTGATAACAAAATTTATTACATTGTCATGTTAATAAACTCTAAACAACCTTGAATGTAGAGGCAAATGTCTTCTTTGCGCAAGAAGTTGGGTTTCATTAATATCTTATCTGTTTAACGACGCCCAAGTTCCATAAACGTCATTCTCAAGGTAGCAGCGGCGGCTTATTATGGAATGCATCAAATGTAGGATATAGCGGCGATAGAGATGCAATATTAAAAACATTTAGAGCATGAATCGTTTTCTGTCATGAATTGGAATATTTTAACTTAAATAGAACATCTTGGAGTTAATTATAAATACAAATCCTCAGTCATAATAAATCAGATCATTGTCAAAGACAATAATCCTAAAATGTTTATGCTTTACTTTTTTTTATGTCTTGACAAAATAAATGGGTTTAGCCTCAACAATAGGGATTGTACAATGCTACTAAAATAGCTCTACAAAGATGAATGTTGTAAACAAATATTTGCCAACAATCTTATAAATAATATAAGCCATTCAGTCTGTTTTATTAATAAATGTCAATATTTTAATATTTATCTTTTGCAGTGTTTGTATTTTCCTGAATATACTTTCTCTGTATCTCACTGCCAACGTAATTAGACAAATTTACGACTCACTGTATTATGGGTTTCATTTAAGACTTGATTGTCTTTAAATGGTTTTCTTTAGGAGTTGGATTTTCTTTCCTGATGGTTACATTGATGTTCTTGCATAATAATGGTTATCACATCATAGGTAATGGTTGCATTAGAGTTGATGCGAATAAATATCGCAATGTTATTGTATACAACTATATCTATCTATAGATCTATAACTTGCACGTAACTCACGACTCTTCGAAAAGGTTTGATAATGAGAATATGTAATTAATAGTTCTCGGAAGTCGCTTCACAAGTATAAAATGCAAGATATAATTTTAAGTATATTAATATGTAAATAATAACGAATAAACAGTGTTGCTGTTAAAGACATGTGAGACAATCTATTGCAAATAATAAAATTACACTATTTTGAATATGTAGGTTAGGGATTGCTGAGTGACATTTGTTCAATTCCTTATATTACTTCACACAAACACACACATACACACACAAACACACACGCGTATATATATATATATATATATATAAATATATATATATATATATATATATATATATATATATATATATATATATGTCCAGTAAATAATATTTGACTAAAAAATTATTTCCAATTTTAATAGCCGAAATAAAATATAGTAGGTTTTATTTTAAACAAACAATTTGGTTTGAAATAATTACTTGTTATTAACTTCATTAAATGTTTTACATGTAAAATTAAAGGTTTTTAATTTCATTCACTACCTCCTGGTTCCATCTTTCTAATGTAACTTTTAATCTTTTGAGAAATTAAAAATGTATTCCATTTGAAACTGCAATTTTTATAAATGCCTTTATCCTATAGCTTACGTTATTTAGGTTTATTTACTAGGAACTACTCTGACTTGAATAGAATATGGCGATATTTATGATAAATAACGCATCAACGACAAATTTCACTTAGTCCAGAATTTTGTGGCTGACCCTATGAACGTGTCACAAAAAAAGACTATTAGGGCCGAACGACGTCGGTTACGTCGTATTTTCATTGATGTCTTAACAAGCAATGAGGAAATCTTGATGTAGTCAACAAATGCAGAATAAAATATTTGATTTTAAAAATCATTTGTTGTTGATTAAGTAATTTGAAAACATTTTCAACATACACATGATTACTTTCCGACACAATACGTTATTTCAAAATAACCTCTGATTGTTTACATCCAGGTGGGGGAAAAGGACTAAGATTATATAAATAATTATTATCTGCAATGTTACAATTAATTGGCTAACAAGTTAAAATGTTGAAATAAATTATATTAGATGTTATTTCCTTTCAAGTAATAACTTGTTATTTGCTTCATGAAAATATTTACATTTTATTTAAATACCATAACATGTAGTTTACAATTGACTAATGATTATTCGTAACAAGAAATAAACTTATATTTCGAACGATAAAACCTTTCTTGCACTTGGGCATGAAGGAATTTTACTTTTTTCAGGGTTTGAAACGATACAATAATTAAATCTCTCGATTAACTATAGTAAATATGTTTAAAAATCCTGAATCCATAAATCGTTAAGCCTATATCAACAATACTGGGCTCTATTTCGTTTTTCATTTTCTAGAAAATTGGCTCTTTGGGTTACAAAATTTGTAGTGATTCAGTTCTTGAAAAGATTATTTTTATACTACTAAATGAATGCTTAGGATAGTGACTTAATTCCGTTAGTTAAAATTATAAGAAGTTTTTAAGCAATTTCAGATTAGGGTTGGAAATCACAAAACCACTAAGAAAGTTGGAAATATAGAAAAGAAGTAATAATTTTGTCAGTACTTGCATGTTTCAATATCTTTTACGTGGCTCATATTAGCTATATACTAAAGCATTTGGATGAGATCTGATTTATTTATTCTGGTTTGTGGAGCTCTTAAAAAATTTATAGATTCCAAAACACATTAGCTTCGTTTTAGTTTTAACGGAATCACAACTGAGTGAACTAATCGATATTTCTGCACAGTACTTACATATCTCTTTGTGAAGGGCACAAGAATTTAACGCTTTGTTTTTCCAAATTGTCATTGCAGGAAATTGCTAACCTTTATTTATTTTATTTTTTTCCTGCGGTTCTTAACCCATTGTGTTTATCATCGCCAATCAGCAACAAAACAAAAGCAAAAAATTTACATAAAGCAAAATAATCAATTATAACTTAAATCACACAAAAGTTATAAAACAGAACAAACAAATAAAATTTAGATCAAAGGTTTCAAAACAAAATATACAATATTCCTAGAAGTAAAACTACTTGTTTTTTTTTTAATTTATTCCCATTTACAATTTATTAAAAATAATGTTTTACAATTATTTATAAAATGTACCATTCTACAGTGTTTGACAAATAATATTTTCATAGCATACCCTATAACACGAAGTGAAAAATATCCAACTAAATTCTATTATGAACAATCTGTGATAATATCTTTTATAAATCAATTATTAATTTTATTGTAAAGGTATTACATTCGTTATTTAGTTAATACATTTTCTAACAAAGGAATTTTCTAAAAAGGATATTACTGATTGATTTTCCAATAATATATATAACATTTACCCAATTCCTCCCTTATCGCGTTTATCTGATTTGAGACATTTTCAGATAATAGTGTAGCACACTTTGTGTAGAGAGAGTGCGCGTCCTCAGCAGCTTTGTTCGCAACTGCGAGGTCATTACTTCTTGCGTTCCATATTTTTTTCACTTCCTCGTCGTTTTCATACTGTCTTCTTAGTTCTTGTACTAGATTGTTTATAAAATCATTGAATTTCCAAATTTCAGGCCGCAGTGAATCAAGGCATGGCGAGAAATCTAATTCCTCGATTGCTTCAATAAATTTTGTCTTATTATCAAAAAAATCCGTACCAATATGCCAAAAATAAGTATAAATTTTGATAGTTGATCTTAAATAAATAATATCTCACATAATCAGTACTAGACTCATCAGAAATATTTCTTTCGTATAAAAAATGTAGAGGTTGTAAAAATTTAAAACATTAGGAAACTATATTTTTAATAATAAATTGAACACAGAATGATATGTGAGACATTTGGCAATAGTAACATTTTGTTGTCGTTTAAAAAGTTTGATCCTCTCGTTAATGTGTTCCAATGTAACTCAGACTGCAACTGACCTCTTTGTTATTTTAGGTTAGGGTTGGTTTGGGGAATGGGACCATAGGATATATCTCTCGAAACGGTCCTATTGTAAGCAAATGTCACATTTTGTTACAAGTAAGAGTGTTTTACTGTAAACTAGTATTGAAGATATTGTGTGTGTGTGTGTGTGTGTGTGTGTGTGTGTGTGTGTGTGTGTGTGTGTGTGTGTGTGTGTGTGTGTGTGTGTGTGTGTGTGTGTGTGAGTGTGTGTGTGTGTGTGTGTGTGTGTGTGTGTGTGTGTGTGTGTGTGTGTGTGAAGAAAACAAAATATAAAAACAGAAACTATATTAACACAATTTTAAAAATTATAAAAGTAGAAACGCCTAAAAAAATTTAATATGAAACTGGTGTTTAGAATTGGCGTCAACAAAATAACTGCTTTTGATATTTAAAATAAATAATTTTTTGTTGACCACCAATAAGATAGGTGTTTGCCTCTAGGTCTGGACTTTATTCCATCAAGAAACAACTCACTTCAATGTTAGTTTTTCTAGAAGCCCAGAAAATGATACTCCTGCGGCACAAAGGCGACAGACGCAATATCTCAATACATTTTCTCCTTCAGAGCATTATTGGCCCTTACATAATACGATAAGGAAAGGATTACGAGGCGATTCCGGTTCTTGATCCTTTAAGCCGATCCTGCGAGTACTAAGATACTGTTTAGCAAAATTTCAACACTGCCTCAAACAGATTTTATGGAAATAATCATTTATAATCATATACTATTAGTGAACATTTTGATGTTGGGCTTCTAAAATATTATCAGTATAATTTTCTTTTTTAATATTTGGCATTATTTAGCACATGCTCATATTTCTGTAAAGCCTATACCTAGCGATTTGTAAAGGTTTTAGGAATGAGAAAGTATTAAAGTGTTTTCTTATCACCCAAAACCGAAAACATTAGACAAACGTTTTTAAAGAACGTTACTTTAGAACCCCGCCCAAAAGTTCATACACCCAATAACAAGAGAGATATGTTAACACTACATCAAGATACAGCTGTAACATAATATAGCTACATATATAATATTCAAATATTAGTACAGATATACACATACACACACATACACACACACACACACACACACACACACACACACACACACACACACACACACACACACACACACATGCACGCGCTCGTACACACACACACATACATACATACATATATATATATATAATTCAAATGATATATTTTAGTAGCATTTGTTTTATTCAAATATGTTTTAATAACTCCACTTGCTAGTGCATAAACAAGAGAATAGTTTATGTACTTTTGAAAATATGATGAAATGTTTTTTTTTATATTTGATAAAAAGTTAAATAAGCTAGAAAAATATAACTAATATGTAGAGTTATAGAAAAAAATGATCTAAACGTTAAACCACACTCCCCCGAAATACCCGTCTTGTTTGAGAGTTACGAGAATTCCCAACCTTACTAGAAGTGACAAATTTTTTGATAGTAAAAAACACTCTTTGACCTCATTTTTTGATATTATTTATTCCTTCTTAATTACAAATAATTTTTTGTTTATAATATATTACGTTCATTTATTGAATGCCATTAAATAAATTTCCGTCAGCAATAAATAGATAAATATATTCATAGCATGGAATACAAGTACAACATATACAAAAACGTTAATAGTATGAACATTTGAGGAGCCGATCTCTATATTGATCTTCATGATAAGATGGAAGACAACCATGGTTTAAGACTAAGTACCTATATTGTATTTCGGAGTGGAGTTTTGAGGTGTTTATTGTAAGTTCATGGCATATTCTGTGAGATATGGTCATTAGAAAATACATTTTTTTACTAGTCGGGAAAAGTTGCATTTTGTTTTTACTGTTCAAAGATATCTTTTAAAAACTACAGGCTTCGATAAACATGAATTGTTTTTGTTAATTGCGTACTATACGGAGGCCACTACTATTCAGCGCGTTGCGGTGGTTAGGTTAGGTAGGTTATCATAAATATATTACTATTACTTTCCCTGTTACATTATGAATCGGACGATGCCCAATGAGATTTTCTTTTGGAAATAAATACCGGTAAAACGAAAAATAAATGCCTGGAAAATGTTGGACAACATTGGGTATTCGGCGGTTTGTGGCGGCGGTTTCTAGTCAAAGTTCCGAATCATGATGCAAAAACTTGACCACTGAAATATAAAAACATATTGAACCCGGAACAGCAATTATAATAAGTTACATATTTAGGATAACCTAACTCCCGCATGTTTAAAAAGATAATAAATAGCTCCCCTATATAAAAAGCATAATAAATAGTTATGAGCATAAAGCACCTTAAAATTAAACAGGGTGCTCAAGAGATTTGTTTTTTTTGTATATCTGAAAACATGTTTGAACTATTTTACATAATAGTTCAATAACAAAAAAATTCATATATTTTAATTTTGTATTAGCATATACCAATTATT
Source organism: Prosapia bicincta (assembly GCA_036971475.1). Taxonomy (NCBI): domain Eukaryota; kingdom Metazoa; phylum Arthropoda; class Insecta; order Hemiptera; family Cercopidae; genus Prosapia; species Prosapia bicincta. The sequence goes on along the minus strand of JBAIZL010000004.1, from coordinate 120,524,327 downwards.
ATTTATTACAAACCTTCGCAGGAACAGGTTTCTGTCAAAATTAACATTTTACTATCACCTTTAAATTAGTTTAATTTTTTACATATAACTTACAGGTATAAAGATAAATTTAATTCAAACTGATTAAAGTAAATTATTATATTATTTAAAAAAGCAATTATTGCATTGCACTTCAAAATCTCTATTACTTATTTGGCAATTTTTCTGTTATTTATTAATTCATTAATTTTAATTAAAAGTAAAAAAAAATATTTCTTTAATTTTTTCTAAAATTTTTACTTAACTGAACTTTGTTTAATTAATGTTATTATTATTAGTAGTAAATTTTATTTCCCACATCGACCTTTAGCTATAAATTTTATTTTTTTTTTCATTTATTACTCCTTTAAAATATTTTTTTAAAAATATTAACTTACGAAATCATCTGTTTTAACTATCTTGAAACAGCTTTGAAATGTTTAAAAACCAATTCTACGTGGCCTTGTTGATTTCATAGTTCTCTATTGTGACTATTAGGCAAAAGATAAATTTGTATTACGATATATTTCCCACCCGAACTCTTAAATCAGTGCTATACTATAACAACTGCACGTTTATCCACATTAAATCTAACAATTAAATTTCATAAATTCTTAAAGGAAAACTTTGTACAATCTTCAAATTACTCATTTTTTATCTTAATCAATCTTATATAAATTTTCATTTTCCTTTTATCGAAATTTAAAATAAAACAATTTATAAAGCCATTTGTTAATGTTCTCAAAAAATTTAATTTTATAATATTTTCAGACTAAAAATCTATTTATTGTAGATAGTTGAATATTGTAAGGCTTCTTATTAAAACTGTTTATCGGGGTGTAGGGCTATTGCCGGATCATTTGGTTTTCTTCAAAAAAAATAAATATCTTCGATTTTATTTGTAATAAATATTATAGAAAATTATTTAATTTGATTTCATAAATTTTCTTTCTTTCTTCGTAAAATTATTTCTTCACCTATTTGGTAATAAACGTTATAGAAGTTTATTTAAATTTTTTTCATAAGATCATATCCGGTGAGATCCTATGCAAATGAGCCGCAACATAAAGAAATGTTGTTTATGACGGATTCCACTATATTTTGTGTTTTAATACACACACAAACATACATTTTCTTTAAATGAAATATATAATGTTCTATTATTCGCCATATTACGTCTATGTATGTCATCCCCTTTAGGTTTTATGTAGGGCCTATATTAACCAAGCGTAATAGCAATTAGATTTGGTTCCATTATTATTTGAATCCCATAGACAATAAATTAAACATGAGAGAATAAACCTTTATTAAAATTATTGATAAATTTATTAGTATATTTTCTAAGACAATCATTTTTCTTCAAAAAAAAGTGATTACAAAAACCTGTTTTAACGTATGAATGAGAAATCGAATTTAACAAACGCTAGCCCAGTTTAGCTAAAAATTGGTGCAGTGATTCCTATATACCTATATTTGGAGAGATATATTGATACAAAATGAAGTGTATGTAAACGTAAGGAATGTATTTACATTATGTGTGTCATTATACTTAAATTTATCCTTAAAACAATAATTATTAAATAAAATTATATGAAATAAAACAAATTAAATTTATTTAAGAAAATAGCTAAAGTGTTAAAATAGCGGCCAAATGTATAAATACTCACTCTAAATAGAACAAATTCAACATGATGAAAAAATATAAAGTTTTTAATTTCTTCTCTTTATATACATGGGCATCCAACTATATATTTTATTGCCCGTTTGTTATATGAAGGTTAAACATCTTGCGTTAAAGTGAGGCCACATTTATAAGAAATATGTATTTATATTTGTGATAAAAAAATTTATTATATTGTCGTGTAATTACAAATGTCCTTATTGCGCAAAATATTTTGTGTTTATATATATATATATATATATATATATATATATATATATATATATATATCTTATCTGTTTAACGTAACCCAAGTTCCATAAACGTCATTCTGTAGGTAGCAACGTTGGCGTATTATGGGATAAAACAAATGTAGAATATAACGGCGATAGATATGCAACATTAAATACATTTAGAGCATGAATCGTTTTCTAACAAGAATTGGAATATTTTAACTTAAATAGAACATCTCGAAGTTATTACGAATACAAAAATGCAGTCTGAATAAACCACATCATTGTCAATGACAACAACCTTATAATGATTATGCTTGTGTTTTCAAGGGAGATATAGGTATGTGTTTGCCTGAAGGTACTTTCTCTGTATCTCACTGCCAACGTAATTAGACAAATTCACAATTCACTGCATTATGGGTTTCATTTACGACTTGGATGTCTTTAAAAAATTTTCTTTAGGAGTTAGGTCTTCTTTCCTAATGGTTACATAGATTTTCTTCCATAATGATTATTATCACTTAATACGTAATAATTAGAGGAGAGTTGACGGGAATAAGTATCGCGATATTATTGTATACAACCATATTTACCTATATATCTATAACCTACACTTAACTCAAGAGACTTCTAAAAGGTTTGATAATGAGAATATGTAATTAATAGTTCTCGAAAGTCGCCTCACAAATATACAATGAAACACTATTTTTTAAGTACATTAAAGTATAGAGAATCTGTAGGCGAGGGATTGCAGAGTGAGATTTTGTTCATTTCCTTCTATTAGTTCACACGCTCATTATATATATATATATATATATATATATATATATGTGTGTGTGTGTGTGTGTGTGTGTGTGTGTGTGTGTGTGTGTGTTGCCAGGAGCCGACCAGGAGCAGAAAATCTGGGATCTGCAGATGACTTAAAAGAGGTAGAAACAACCGTCAGGAATGTTGCAGAGGAAATAAAAACGTCAATTAGCCAGGATCAACCGCCTGCTGGATGAATCGGAGAGTATGGGTCTACCGTCAGATAGCGGGAACTCGAAAGATCGAATTCTTCGGGAAGGAAAATGAAGAACCAGTTGACTTCATAAAAAAGATGGAAGAGCTTTTCGAAGAAATCGACCCCATGCTCGAGGAGGAGACCAAGCTTACAATGATTGTGAGGAATCTACAAGGAACAGCCGAAGGATGGAGGAAGGCAGTACAACGGCCAGAGTTCATCGGGAGTCAGTGGCCAACGCCAACAAATTACTTACACACTCCTAAAACTAAAGGTTTATTTCGCCTAAAAGATGCATTCAAAGAGCTCATTCCCCGGGAAATACGTACCCAAAGGGTTAAAATTCAGCAAGTTAGGTTTTTTATATTAAAGTCCAGTGACTTGTTCTCTGGCGGATTTTGGCGGGTCATTGTACTGTATCTTAGTTCTGGCTAGGATAGGCCTTGTCAAAATTCTGAGCTTGCGGTTAGGCTAGGGTAGAGGCGGCGGAGCTCGGCCTGTGCGGGGGCGGAACGACTCGCGGGCGGCGCGGTGCGCGCTCCGCTGCAGTGTGTGTGTGTGTGTGTGTGTGTGTGTGTGTAAGTGCGTATTTATAGATCTTATTCTAGTTTTCCAAACATTTTCCTAGTGATCTCATTTTTCTTTTTTAGTTGAGACTCTTAACAGACGTATCGCGTCTGGTCTCCGAAATCTATTAAATGTTATAAAAAGATTTTACTGACATGTGAATAATTTTTGGGACTGGACTTTATTCCATCAAGAAACAACTCACTTAAATGTTAGTTTTACTAGAAACCCATAAAATGATACTCCTAAGATACAAAGCCGACAGACGCAATATCCCATTAAATTTTGTCCTTCAGAGCTTCATTGGCCCTTACATAATGCGATAAGGAAAGGATTACGAGACGTTTCCGGTTCTTGATCCTTTAAGCCGATCCTGCCATAACTAAGATTGTCAGACACTTTTAGACGAAACTATTCTGTAACGTAATATCTGTATTTACGTGACAAAGAAGAATAACCCTAGGTTGCGTTTAAAACTAGTTAAATTATGATTGCAAAATATTTATAGTATTTCTGTGCTCTATAAAAACCGGAATTTGGCTTGTATACTCACGATTAGGCCGACTCTACTGTTTAACAAAGATTCAACACTGTGTCAATCAGATTTAGTGGAAATACAAATTTTATAAAAATATGCTATTTGTAAAAATATTGGTGTTGGGCTTCTAAAATATTATCACTATAATTTTTTTTAATATCTGTTAATATTTAGCACACGCTGATATTGCTGCAAAGGCTAGACCTAGGGATGTGTAAAGGTTTTAGGAATGAGAAAGTAAGGGAGTTTGTCCTTATGGTCCAACAGTTTTCAGTATCTCCATTCTCAAGATCATTACGAAACTTGAGAATATTTATATATATATATATATACCAATGGTATAGTTCTCAAACATGTAATTAAGGTATAATCCCTACAAAAATGGTATAGTCTCCACCCATGTAATACAGCTATATTACTACAACAATGGTCTAGTCTTCTGTCACGTAATAAAAGGATATATCTCTTACACCCATGATCTAGTTCTCAGCCACATAATAGAGGTATAGTCCTTACAACACCCTTAATTATCAGTGACGTAAAACAAGTATAATGCTTAAACTGGTGGTCTAGTCCTAAGCCCTGTAATTCAAGAATAATGTTTACAAAAATGGTATAGTCCTCAGTAACGTAATGCAGGTATAATCACTAGGACAATGGTATAGTTTTCAGCCATATAATACAGGTATAGTTTGTACCCCAATGGTCTTATCTTTAGCCACGCAATGCAGGTTTAATAGTTACACCCATAGTCTAGACATCAGTCACATGAAACTCGTATAGTACCGACAGCAATGGTCTAGTCTCCAGCCGCTGGTATAGTACCTACAGCAATGGTCTAGTCTCCAGCCGCTGGTATAGTACTGACAGCAATGGTCTAGTCTCCAGCCGCTGGTATACTAACGACAGCAATGGTCTAATCTCCAGCCGCTGATATAGTACCGACAGCAATGGTCTAGTCTCCAGCCGCTGGTATAGTACCGACAGCAATGGTCTAGTCTCCAGCCGCTGGTATAGTACCGACAGCAATGGTCTAGTCTCCAGCCGCTGGTATAGTACCGACAGCAATGGTCTAGTCTCCAGCCGCTGGTATAGTACTGAGAGCAACGGTCTAGTCTCCAGCCACGTAATACATTTTTATTAGTTACACCAATGGTCTAGTCCGCAGTCCAGTAATACAGGTATTGTTCCTTTACCAATGTTTCAGTCCTCAGCCACGTAATATTAGATCAATCCTTTAACCAATGCTCTAAATCTCAGTCACCTAATACAGGAATAGTCCCTACGACAGTCGCCTGGTCTTTAGAAACGTAATTCTGGTGTAAATATTTACACCAATGGTATAATCCCCGGCCAGGTTATATAGGTATAATCACTACCCCAATGGTTTAGTCCTGAGTCGCTTAATATAGGGTTAATCCTTACACCAATGGTCTAGTCCTCAGCCACGTAATATAGGGTTAAACCTTACACTAATACTCTAACCATTAGTCACGTAATACAGGAATAGTCCTCACGACAATCGCCTTGTCTTTGGTCACGTAATTCAGATTCAATAGTTACACCAATAACCCTTACACATTTTTAGAGTCCCTAACCATGAAATACAGATATAGTCTCCACACCAATCGTGTAGTCTTCAACCACGTAGTTCAGATACAATAGTCACGCCAATTGTCTAGTCATCAGTCACGTAATACAGGTATAACCCTTACATCAATGGCCTTGTCCTCAGTCACCAACTATATGTATAATCCCTGATTTTACGTACACTGAGTCCTCCATCGCGTAATGCAGCCTCTTGCTATAATTTACTTGCGGTAATTGTAGTACTTTTATTATGAGGCAAATAATGTATTGAAATTAGCAAATATATTATTAATTATCATCAAGGAAGGTATAAGTTTATAACTGCATCTGTAGATAAAATCCTAGAAGGCAACCCCCTTAAATTATTTTAAAAAATTCTACTACATCTATTTTTATATAGAAAGCGAATTACAAAAAAAATAGTGCCTAAACATTAGATTGGAACTTACAGTATTATTACAGTAATTCCGGTGTCAATATTTGCACCAATGGTATAATCCCCGGCCAGGTTATATAGGTATAATCACTACCCCAATGGTTTAGTCCTGAGTCACTTAATATAGGTTTAATCCCTACACCAATGGTCTAGTCCTCAGCCACATAATATAGGGTTAATCCTTAAACTAATACTCTAATCATTAGTCACGTAATACAGGAATAGTCCCCACGACAATCGCCTTGGCTATGGTTCCGTAATTCAGATTCAATAGTCACACCAATTGTCTAGTCATCAGTCACGTAATACAGGTATAACCCTTACACATTTTCATAGTCCCCAACCACAAAATACAGGTATAGCCTCCACACCAATCGTCTAGTCATCAACAACGTAATTCAGGTACAATAGTCACACCAATGGTCTAGTCATCAGTCACGTAATACAGGTATAACCCTTACACATTTTCATAGTCCCCAACCACAAAATACAGGTATAGCCTCCACACCAATCGTCTAGTCATCAACAACGTAATTCAGGTACAATAGTCACACCAATGGTCTAGTCATCAGCCACGTAATACAGGTATAGTCTTTACATCAATGGTCTTGTCCTCAGTCACCTACTATATGTATAAATCCTAGTGGTACGTACACTGAGTCCTCCGTCGTGTAATGCAGCCTCTGGCTATAATTTACTTGCGGAAATTGCAGTACTTTTATTATGAGGCAAATGATGTATTGAAATTTGCAAATATATTATTAATTATCATCAAGGAAGGTATAAGTTTATAACTGCATCTGTAGATAAAATCCTAGAAGGCAACCCCCTTAAATTATTTTAAAAAATTCTACTACATCTATTTTTATATAGAAAGCGAATTACAAAAAAAATAGTGCCTAAACATTAGATTGGAACTTACAGTATTATTATTCAAACTATTATTCTTCCAGTCAAACCGTTTCATATTTATGTCAAACAGCAATGTAATGTATGCAGTAATGGGTAGTTTCTTATTGTAATGTTAATTTTTTTCAACCCAAAGTGATGTATTTACGGAAAATTTTACTTTCTTCATAAAATGATTTCATCACTTAATTGGTATTAAATGTTATAGAAGATTATTTAATTTTTCTTCATAAGATCATATCCGGCGAGATTCTGTGCAAATGAGTCGCAACATAAAGAAGGGTTGTGTTAAGGCGGATTTTACTATATCTTGTTTTTAATACTCACGTAAACACACATTTTTGTAACATATAACGTTCTGTTATTCGTCATATTACTTTTATGTATGTCGTCTACTTTTGGTTTTATATATACGAGAGTATTATCCAAGCGTAATATAGCAATTAGATTTGGTTCCATTTTTATTTGAATCCAATAGATAATAAATTAAACACGAGGGAATGAATCTTTACTGAAATGAATTACATTATAAATAAATTTATTAAAATGTTTTCTAAACTATTAACTAACTGAAAAATGTATTTACAAAAACCTGCTATAACGAATGAATGAGATGCAGGTTATGAAAAGTTCAGTGATTCCTATAGACTTATATTGAGGAGAGGTATATTAATGTAAAATTAAGTGTATGTAATTAAAATGAATCTAATAATTAACGTAAAAATTTATTTATTTATTATGTGAATATTTTTATTGGTGCAATGATGTAACTTAATTTTTACAAAATTATTATACTTATATGTATTCTTAAAAACATCTGTTAATATTTTTATTGGTGCAATGATGTAACTTAATTTTTACAAAATTATTATACTTATATGTATTCTTAAAAACATCTGTTCTTTCATAAAATTATATAAATTAAATACAAATTATATTTATTTTAGAAAATAGCTAAAATGAAAAGGTATAAATAATTACTCCAAATAGAATAAATGCGAACAGAAACATGCTAAGAACGATAAAGTTTTTAATTTGCCTTCATTGTACACATGAGCATTTACTGATACATTTCATTATCTGTTTGTTTTATGATTTTAAAACGTCATGCACTCAGGTAAGGCTACATTTATAAGATATATGTATTTATGTTTGTGATAACAAAGTTTATTACATTGTCGTGTTAATAAACTCTAAACAACCTTGAATGTAGAGGCAAATGTCTTCTTTGCGCAAGAAGTTGGGTTTCATTAATATCTTATCAGTTTAACGACGCCCAAGTTCCATAAACGTCATTCTCAAGGTAGCAGCGGCGGCTTGTTATGGAATGCATCAAATGTAGGATATAGCGGCGATAGAGATGCAATATTAAAAACATTTAGAGCATGAATCGTTTTCTGTCATGAATTGGAATATTTTAACTTAAATAGAACATCTTGGAGTTAATTATAAATACAAATCCTCAGTCATAATAAATCAGATCATTGTCAAAGACAATAATCCTAAAATGTTTATGCTTTACTTTTTTTTATGTCGACAAAATAAATGGGTTTAGCCTCAACAATAGGGATTGTACAATGCTACTAAAATAGCTCTACAAAGATGAATGTTGTAAACAAATATTTGCCAACAATCTTATAAATAATATAGGCCATTCAGTCTGTTTTATTAATAATGTCAATATTTTAATATTTATCTTTTGCAGTGTTTGTATTTTCCTGAATGTACTTTCTCTGTATCTCACTGCCAACGTAATTAGACAAATTTACGACTCACTGTATTATGGGTTTAATCTAAGCCTTGATTGTCTTTAAATGGTTTTCTTTAGGAGTTGGATTTTCTTTCCTGATGGTTACATTGATGTTCTTGCATAATGATGGTTATCACATCATAGGTAATGGTTACATTAGAGTTGATGCGAATAAATATGGCAATGTTATTGTATACAACTATATCTATCTATAGATCTATAACTTACACGTAACTCACGACTCTTCTAAAAGGTTTGGTAATGAGAATATGTAATTATTAGGTCTCGGAAGTCGCTTCACAAGTATAAAATGAAAGATATAATTTTAAGTATATTAATATGTAAATAATAACGAATAAACAGTGTTGCTGTTAAAGACATGTGAGACAATCTATTGCAAATAATAAAATTACACTATTTTGAATATGTAGGTTAGGGATTGCTGAGTGACATTTGTTCAATTCCTTCTATTACTTCACACAAACACACACACACACACACACACACACACTGCAACGTCCCTCCCTACTTTTGTTTGTTTTATTGATATCCCTTCTCGCAGAATACCAAAATTTTGTTGTTTAAAAAACTTATTTATAAACAAACCAAAAAACTGCCAAACACCCCGCTTGTTAAACCGTGCCTAAAACCCTGAGTTACGTGTATATTTCCCGCTCATAGGGCCATGCCCAAAATAAGCCTATTCCCACTGACTACTATTTAAAATCAGTATAAACTCCCCAAAAATGGTTTATCAATTGTGTAGGGTCTAGATATAGTCACACATGTCATTTCAATAGTCAGCTGGAAAGAAACACATTAAAAATAATACACAAAATATTCACAGAGTCTTACCACCTGATGATGATCTGCAGAGACAGCAAGGGAACGTGCAAAATATGATCGTGTTTAAATTACCTATTTTAAAAGGCTCCTGTGTCCTTTTAAACACAATCTGCCAGTAGATAAATCTCTGGACTTTTATACAAAAAACCAACTAATCTTTAGGCTAGCTCAATGAAGTTAGTTGAGAGAAACTCTTTAAAAACTTTAGGCTTTAACTATTATCAATTAGTGAAATTTAATTAAACTTGTTTACTGATTTAATAATCATTTTCATATTAGTTGGAAAAAGCTAAACAGTTTTTATTGATTATTCGACACAGGATGAAATGCAAATACTGTTGATTTTTATAACATATTTAATTTTATTTATTTAAATAAAAAAGAAAATTTATCCTTTCAAATAAAACACAATTATATTAACAAAACAATTCACTAAATAACTTGTTGTTTTTCATATTTTAAAATCTTATAATTTCCATATATGTCAATTAATTTACATTTACATAAACATAAAATTATTTCCCAAATTAGACATAATAAAAATTTATCTTCTATATTAAATTGGTAAATACGTATTTATGACACTTAATTTTTAAATTTATAATATCCGAAAAATTCTTATTTCCTTGAAAATAAATGGCTCATGGCCAAAAACCCTTTGTAAGTTTAGTATTTATCATTTGAAATATTCTGATCACATAAATTCATTTTATTAAGCATAAAATTTATTTAAATTTTATAAAGAGTGAAGTCATTCTTTAAGCTTGAATATTTGTTTGAATTTAATAAAATTAACTGACTAAATTTGACGTAATTGGTATTGAATAGAGAAAATGACTTGCTAAAGATGTTCCTGCCGGTCCTAGAGTCCCTCGTCTGGATTCCCTGGTCCTTGGACATCGGAAGTCGCCATCCCTGGTTCGTCGGTGGTGGTTTTCCTCCATTCCCGCGTCCTGGAGGCTGAGTCTGGAGCCTTCATTCCTTGGTAGTCCTAGACGTCGTAAAGCGTTGAAGTTTGGTCCATCTGGCCTGAGGGCGGTCCTACTCGCGGTCCAGCATAGCGTTCCGCGGCACCTCGTATTAAAAATTTATTTCAGACTGTCTCTAAGGTCTTAGAGACCTAGTATATATAGCGGTGAAGTTAACCTACCTCACCCCGCCTGCAATTCTTGCTATCTTTGGATATATTCCTTGTACAGGCAAGTCGGGCAACGAATCTGTTTTAGCTTGCAGAGTTTGATTATCATTTTTGGAACACTGAAAAATGTCTATTTTATTAAAACTGCTGTAACTTTTTTGTTTTTTAAGTTTTTCAAATTTTGTTTTCACTAATGTTTATTCTGGCTTATTCTCGTTCTTTTAAAATGTCGATGAAAGTTGTACGTGGTTTGGTTCTTAAGATAGCTTTTTTAAGCACTTTGAAAATTTTTGCCTCACTCCCGATAGTCAAATTTAGCTAGTTATTACAAATTTATTCTTTAATACCTTTTAATTTACCTTAGTTATTCTATTTAAGGTTTTATTTAATTTTTACTCTTTATTATTTGTATAACTCCAAACTTGATTAATTTAAAAATCAACTTTATTACTTAAAAACAGGAAATTATTTATTTCCTATTTGTCACGGAATGTCACACCGTTATAACACACACACACACACACATATATACATACATATATATATATATATATATATATATATATATATATGTATATATATATATATATATATATATATATATATATATATATATATATATATATGTCCCGTAAATAATATTTGACTAAAAAATTATTTCCAATTTTAATAGCCGAAATAAAATATAGTAGGTTTTATTTTAAGCACATTAAATTTGGTTTGAAATAATTACTTGTTATTAACTTCATTAAATGTTTTACATGTAAAATTAAAGGTTTTTAGTTTCATTCACTACCTCCTGGTTCCATCTTTCTAATGTAACTTTTAATCTTTTGAGAAATTAAAATGGTTTTCAATTTGCAACTGTAATTCTTATAAATTCCTTTTTCCTACAGCTTACGTTATTTAGGTTTATTTACTAGGAACTACTCTGACTTGAATAGAATATGGCGATATTTATGATAAATAACGCATCAACGACAAATTTTACTTAGTCCAGAATTATGTATTTGAATGTTTATAAAATACTTGTGTCTGACCCTATGAACGTGTCACACAAAAAGACTATTAGGGCCGAACGACGTCGGTTACGTCGTATTTTCATTGATGTCTTAACAAGCAATGAGGGAATATTGATGTAGTCAACAAATGCAGAAAATATATATTTGATTTTAAAAATCATTTGTTGTTGATTAAGTAATTTGAAAACATTTTCAACATACACATGGTTACTTTCCATTATTTCAAAATAACCTCTGATTGTTTACATCCAGGTGGGGGAAAAGGACTAAGATTATACAAATAATTATTATATGCAATGTTACAATTAATTGGCTAACAAGTTAAAATGTTGAAATAGTGTATATTAGATGTTATTTTAAACACATACAATTTCCTTTCAGTCAATAACTTGTTATTTGCTTCATGAAAATATTTACATTTTATTTAAATACCATAACATGTAGTTTACAATTGACTAATGATTATTCGTAACAAGAAATAAACTTATATTTCGAACGATAAAACCTTTCTTGCACTTGGGCATGAAGGAATTTTACATTTTTCAGGGTTTGAAACGATACAATAATTAAATATCTCGATTAACTATAGTAAATATGTTTAAAAATCCTGAATCCATAAATCGTTAAGCCTATATCAACAATACTGGACTTTATTTCGTTTTTCATTTTCTAGAAAATTGGCTCTTTGGGTTAAGAAATTTGTAATGATTCAGTTCTTGAAAAGATTATTTTTATACTACTAAATGAATGCTTAGGATAGTGACTTATTTCCGTTAGTTAAAATTATAAGAGGTTTTTAAGCCATTTCAGATTAGGGTTATAAATCACAAAACCACTAAGAAAGTTGGAAATATAGAAAAGAAGTAATAATTTTGTCAGCACTTGCATGTTTCAATATCTTTTACGTGGCTCATATTAGCTATATACTAAAGCATTTGGATGAGATCTGATTTATTTATTCTGGTTTGTGGGGCTCTTAAAAAATTTATAGATTCCAAAACACATTAGCTTCGTTTTAGTTTTAACGGAATCACATCTGAGTGAACTAATCGATATTTCTGCACAGTACTTACATATCTCTTTGTGAAGGGCACAAGAATTTACCGCTTTGTTTTTCCAAATTGTCATTGCAGGAAATTGCTAACCTTTATTTATTTTATTTTTTTCCTGCGGTTCTTAACCCGTTCTGTTTATTATCGCCAATCAGCAACATAACAAAAGCAAATAATTTTAGATAAAGCAAAATAATCAATTATAACATAAATCACACAAAAATTAAAATACAGAACAAACAAATAAAATTTAGATCAGAGGTTTCAAAACAAAATATACAATATTCCTAGAAGTAAAACTACTTGTTTTTTTTAACGATAACGTTATTAATTTATTCCCATTTACAATTTATTAAAAATAACGTTTTACAATTATTTATAAAATGTACCATTCTACAGTGTTTGACAAATAATATTTTCATAACATACCCTACAACACTATGTGAAAAATATCCAACTAAATTCTATTATGAACAATCTGTGATAATATCTTTTATAAATCAATTATTAATTTTATTGTAAAGGTATTACATTCGTTATTTAGTTAATACATTTTCTAACAAAGGAATTTTCTAAAAAGGATATTTCTGATTGATTGTCCAATAATACAAATAACATTTTCCCACTTCCACCCTTATCGCGTTTAGCTCATTTGAGACATTTTCAGATAATGGTGTAGCACATTTTCTGTAGAGAGAGTGCGCGTCCTCAGCAGCTTTGTACGCAACTGCGAGGTCATTACTTCTTGCGTTCCATATTTTTTTCACTTCCTCGTCGTTTTCATACTGTCTTCTTAGTTCTTGTACTAGATTGTTTATAAAATCATTGAATTTCCAAATTGCAGGCCGCAGTGCATCAAGGCATGGCGAGAAATCTAATTCGTCGATTGCTTTGGTAAATTTTGTCCGAATATAATAATCAGATCCACCAATATTCCTACATGGTCCTAAACTTATAGCTTCCATTTGATCAATAGAAAGCCATTCTAAGTCGCTCCTCAACGATTGCTGGCTTGGTCTTATTCGATTTAAATTGGACAAGCTATTAGCTAGTGAGTAGAGATGATCTATATACTCTGAAGCAATCTTCCCCTGAGCAGAAACTAAAGCCTGTTACAATAAAAAAATTAAACTTACAATAACAATACAACTAAAAACAAAACCTATGTCTTTAAAAAATGTGTAAACTTCAATTTATAGGTAAAAACTATCAATAATTTGTATCAAAATCTAAGGAGAGTGAAATAAGAAATAGTTTAAGACATATTCTAAAAGTTAATTTGAGGGTATTGATCATTTATCATATGAATTATGATTGGCTGATGCAAAATAATCTTTTTTCTATAACATTTGTAATTAGCACACAAACATAAATATTATAAACACTAAATGTTTTCTTGTAAGCGTATACACACACGCACACACACACACACACACACACACAACATATACATATATAAATAAATAAATAAATATATATATATATATATATATATATATATATATATATATATATATATATAGAATATCAAATGTGTTTTCCTGTTAGAATATTTTTAAGATCAAATAATACACACAAATACAGGAATATTTAATTTATTGAACAATAAACTCAAAGCTTTTCGTTGGCTTACATTACCAACATCTTCAGGAGTTACAATATTAAGAATCTTAATATTCTTAATCTTAAGATTCTTAATATTGTAACTCCTGAAGATGTTGGTAATGTAAGCCAACGAAAAGCTTTGAGTTTATTGTTCAATAAATTAAATATTCCTGTATTTGTGTGTATTATTTGATCTTAAAAAAAAATATATATATATATATATATATATATATATATATATATATATATATATATATATACATATACATATACAACACATACATATATAAATATATATATACATATATATATTTGTGTAAGTGTGTGTGTATGTGTGTGTGTATGTATGTGTGTATGTGTGTGTGTGTGTGTGTGTGTGTGTGTAGCTGAATTTATATTCCAGTGTTATTTTAAAACATTACTAATGATTAAAAGCAAAAATATAGATTAAAGAAACTATGTAAAACAGAATTAAAGAAAATATAAAATTGAGATAATTAGAAGAAGTGGAAAAAATCAAATGAATACAAATGTACGTTATTAAAAACAGTTTTATATCAACTCCCAGATTTTCCCATAACTTCACAGATTTGTGAATGCATAATATAAAAATACGGTTTACGCCTCCGGTAAAACAAAGTTTACTCTAAAATAGACACAACAGTTTCCCATAAGTAAGGAGGAAGCTTCATTTAATATAACGCGTGCCTTACGTAAGGCCAAAGGTATTCTTGAAGGTTAAATTAATTTTCACGTACAAATAATATTACCAATTTAGTTTGATTAGTGGTATTCCCAAGTACTAACTTCAAGTATACTAATTTTCATTTTAAGCTTGCATAGAAGAGTTGCACACAAACATGAGTTTTCAGGCTTCGAAATGACTGACGCAGCGCATCATTGTACAAGAGGAGCATGAGGTCATATCACGTGCCGATCTTTTACGTGGCTAAAGATTTGGTGTGTTCTGTTTGGTCAGTGGTTCAAGGATTAGGAAATACCAAATCGGCAATTATTTCTCTTTAATAATAAAGAATAAATTTATCATGTGGGGTTTAGGTACCAAATACAAATTCTATTACTGGAATTTCATTTATTACTAGAAGGTTTCAACCAATAATCGTGTTTTTTCAATAAATCTAATCAAATATATAAAATTATTGAAATAATCTTCTATAACTAATAGAAGTATTCCAAGAAAGGCAAAAAGGGTGAAATAGTTTTGGAGAATTATTCCTTTTAAGCATTATTCCTATAATTATTTTATTCCTAAATGTAACCATAACGTCTATGGTTATTTGGAATAATACAAAGTATTTCATTTTTAGTTTAATCCAAACCATTAACAAATAAACATTATACAAGTTAATTTCAACAGAATTATTAACTAATTACTAAAAATTTATAGTTTCGGTTTAACAGAAGAGACACTAAATTTACGATCAGCACACATAGTATTCTTCAGGATCGAGGATGACATTTACGACGGCGAGAATGGCGAAGCTTGGTACAATACATTAAAGGCGAAAGAATATATGTATAATGTAGGCAATAATAAAATAATGTATTTCAATGAAAATTCTTATTAGGTGTTGATGAATTTAGTCCATCTATAATTGTATTGAATTCCATTTTTAGACAAAGTAAGATAACCCAAAGAATTTTTTTTAAGAATTAAAATATATAATTATCTTAAAATATATTATGATTAAAGTAAAACACCTACCAATTAAAACTCTAGTTTTACATAATAACCTTAAATATAAAATCAGCAAATGAAGTATTTATTTTAAAACCAAATAATTAGAATTTAAAAATATAACTAAAAACTAAATAGAAAATGCAAAAATGTGATTACGTTCTGCAAATAGAAAGAGCACAATGTTGAACATTATGATGCAGATAAAATTTTAAATGTTATCTCGTTCCTTATATACGTTATCCTTTATTCATATATGTTATTATCTGTATGTTATACGGAGTTTCAAACGTCATTTCATAGCAAAAATTGCGATTAATAAAAGTTTCTGTTTACAATATTTACAACAAAATTAATTAAAGTGTAAATGAACTCATGATAACTTTGAAGGCCATTATTATCATCTTCACCACATGAACGTTATTCAAAGAAATCTAAGAAATAAATCAAAAGATTGTTTGTATGTATTTTATAAATATTCTTAAGTATCAACCTTGTCTGCGAACAGTGTTGCTATCTAACAAACTTGATAACAGCGCTGGATACGGCTATTTGCTTTTACCATTAAATACATTTTGTATAGTTCCGAACTACAAGAACATTTTCATTATTTTATCTAGTCCAAAAGCTATTATTGAAACAATCCACCTGCACTACAATATCCGGTGATATTAGTTACGCCTAAACGTAGGTTGCAACAGTGCAACTAGGTGACTCTATAAACTGGCTGTTAGGATTACTTATACTTAAGTGTAAATGAATATACTTAGAATATATATTGACGGATGAATTCATCTTCTTACTTTCGTTAATGGATACATAGAAGGCTCTGCTCCTGTGTAAATAAGACACAGAATAGTAAATAATAGACTAATAAAGAGTATATAGATTTACTTAGACATAGAAAGAACAAATTGTAATTCGTAAGATGTATTAACCAAAGGTATAACCTAAAAGTTGTTAACCTCAATGTCCTATGGCAATAAAAAAAAGTATTTTATTACCAATTGAACATTTGAACAAGATATAGATAGGAAGAGTGTGAGCTAAAAAATGGAATTGAAAAAGAAAGATACAATACTTTGTATAAAAGAATCGCGCTGTTAGATGTACTCGATTTTAGCCTATATGAGTGAATTAATATATGGAGTTGAACAAAGCTTTGCATAATCATTACATCAATATATTGTATTAAATTCATCTTTTCTTCTCCATACTGTCCCCTGGTGTTGATATAAAAGTTGAAATGTGAACTAATGCAAGTTTACTTTGAGTATGAATTTTCATGTGTTTTATAATTATTTCCTCATATCAAATAATCGAATACACACTATCTTCGAAAACGCTTTAAAAACGTTAAATTAAAGAAACTTTTTTATTATCAACACATGTTCAATTATTTTAAACGTTAAATAATTGGTTTTTAGATAAAATTAATCTTTATAATGAAATTAATAAACCTTAGAACAAAGCATGTCGGTTCGTTTGTTGTTCACAATTTTTTAGTAAAAGTTAGAATCAGACATGTTTTGTTATAAAGTTCCTGAATAATGTTTTTAAAAGGAATTTGTATTTTCTCTTTGGTATAGTTATTTAATAGTCTGCCCTCTTTTCTTCAAAGCGTATGAAGTTACAATCTTGATATGCAAAGGAGCATACTTGAAAAAACGTTTAAAAGATAAAAAAACGTTACAGCAAAAAATTTATGATTATGTCTTGTCCATTTTAAATTTAAAAACTTATTAGATTAATTTACCAGCTTATTACCCGTTGCAGAATGTTTCAATAAATTACCTGTTTGGTTAAATTGGATAGATTCTGAGTATTAAAAATATTATTATCAAAAAATATAAAGTAAACATTTTAATTGGCTCAACAGCCCAGGTAACATTGACGAGTTATTAGTAAATGTATTATCCAAATCATGGATTCACCCCTAAATAAAGACATAATTTTCATCAATACCAACTTTAATCTCCTATGTTGTCTATTAGAAAACTTTAAGTTCAAATGTCCAATATCTTCCAAGAAAGTGTAATTGTTAATAAAATTTATCGTAAACACCATTTCCGAAACTATATAGACAAATTTGAAATCATGACCTCCTACAAATTGTTAACAGATGTGAAAATATTTTCATAGTACAAACACGAATAGATATTTAGTTTGAAAAGCATGTTTCTACTTCCTGTATGTACTCTCTGTTACAAACATTATATAGATGTTACTTGAGGTAATCACCTTGAATTCGCTGATTAAACTAATTGTAAAAATACTTAACTAAGTGAATACGTAATTGCTTACTTGCTGATGCGTTTTAAAACACTATATAGATGTTACTTGAGGTAATCATCTTGAATTCGCTGATTAAACTAATTGTAAAAATACTTAACTAAGTGAATACGTAATTGCTTACTTGCTGATGCGTTTCAAAACATTATATAAATGTTACTTGAGGTAATCATCTTGAATTCACTGATTAAACAAATTTAAAAATACTTAACTAAGTGAATACGTAATTGCTTACTTGCTGGTGCGTATTAAAACATTATATAGATGTTACTTGAGGTAATCATCTTGAATTCGCTGATTAAACTAATTTTAAAAATACTTAACTAAGTGAATACGTAATTGCATACTTGCTGATGCATACTAAAACATTATATAGATGTTACTTGAGGTAATCATCTTGAATTCACTGATTAAACTAATTTTAAAAATACTTAACTAAGTGAATACGTAATTGCATACTTGCTGATGCATACTAAATCATTATATAGATGTTACTTGAGGTAATCATCTTGAATTCCCTGATTAAACTAATTTTAAAAATACTTAACTAAGTGAATACGTAATTGCATACTTGCTGATGCATACTAAAACATTATATAGATGTTACTTGAGGTAATCATCTTGAATTCCCTGATTAAACTAATTTTAAAAATACTTAACTAAGTGAATACGTAATTGCATACTTGCTGATGCATACTAAAACATTATATAGATGTTACTTGAGGTAATCATCTTGAATTCCCTGATTAAACTAATTTTAAAAATACTTAACTAAGTGAATACGTAATTGCTTACTTGCTGATGCATACTAAAACATTATATAGATGTTACTTGAGGTAATCATCTTGAATTCCCTGATTAAACTAATTTTAAAAATACTTAACTAAGTGAATACGTAATTGCATACTTGCTGATGCATACTAAAACATTATATAGATGTTACTTGAGGTAATCATCTTGAATTCCCTGATTAAACTATTTTTAAAAATACTTAACTAAGTGAATACGTAATTGCATACTTGCTGATGCATACTAAAACATTATATAGATGTTACGTGAGGTAATCATCTTGAATTCGCTGATTAAACTAATTTTAAAAATACTTAACTAAGTGAATACGTAATTGCTTACTTGCTGAGGCGTTTCAAAACATTATATAGATGTTACTTGAGGTAATCATCTTGAATTCGCTGATTAAACTAATTTTAAAAATACTTAACTAAGTGAATACGTAATTGCATACTTGCTGAGGCGTTTCAAAACATTATATAGATGATACTTGAGGTAATCATCTTGAATTCGCTGATTAAACTAATTTTAAAAATACTTAACTAAGTGAATACGTAATTGCATACTTGCTGAGGCGTTTCAAAACATTATATAGATGTTACTTGAGGTAATCATCTTGAATTCGCTGATTAAACTAATTTTAAAAATACTTAACTAAGTGAATACGTAATTGCTTACTTGCTGAGGCGTTTCAAAACATTATATAGATGTTACTTGAGGTAATCATCTTGAATTCCCTGATAAACTAATTTTAAAAATACTTAACTAAGTGAATACGTAATTGCATACTTGCTGATGCATACTAAAATATTATATGGATGTTACTTGAGGTAATCATCTTGAATTCGCTGATTAAACTAATTTTAAAAATACTTAACTAAGTGAATACGTAATTGCATACTTGCTGAGGCGTTTCAAAACATTATATAGATGTTACTTAAGGTAATCATCTTGAATTCCCTGATTAAACTAATTTTAAAAATACTTAACTAAGTGAATACGTAATTGCATACTTGCTGATGCATACTAAAACATTATATAGATGTTACTTGAGGTAATCATCTTGAATTCGCTGATTAAACTAATTTTTAAAATACTTAACTAAGTGAATACGTAATTTCATACTTGCTGAGGTGTTTCAAAACATTATATAGATGTTACTTGAGGTAATCATCTTGAATTCGCTGACTAAACTAATTTTAAAAATACTTAACTAAGTGAATACGTAATTGCATACTTGCTGAGGCGTTTCAAAACATTATATAGATGTTACTTGAGGTAATCATCTTGAATTCCCTGATTAAACTAATTTTAAAAATACTTAACTAAGTGAATACGTAATTGCTTACTTGCTGAGGCGTTTCAAAACATTATATAGATGTTACTTGAGGTAATCATCTTGAATTCCCTGATTAAACTAATTTTAAAAATACTTAACTAAGTGAATACGTAATTGCATACTTGCTGATGCATACTAAAACATTATATAGATGTTACTTGAGGTAATCATCTTGAATTCGCTGATTAAACTAATTTTAAAAATACTTAACTAAGTGAATACGTAATTGCTTACTTGCTGAGGCGTTTCAAAACATTATATAGATGTTACTTGAGGTAATCATCGTGAATTCCCTGATTAAACTAATTTTAAAAATACTTAACTAAGTGAATACGTAATTGCATACTTGCTGATGCATACTAAAACATTATATAGATGTTACTTGAGGTAATCATCTTGAATTCGCTGATTAAACTAATTTTAAAAATACTTAACTAAGTGAATACGTAATTGCATACTTGCTGATGCATACTAAAACATTATATAGATGTTACTTGAGGTAATCATCTTGAATTCACTGATTAAACTAATTTTAAAAATACTTAACTAAGTGAATACGTAATTGCATACTTGCTGATGCATACTAAAACATTATATAGATGTTACTTGAGGTAATCATCTTGAATTCGCTGATTAAACTAATTTTAAAAATACTTAACTAAGTGAATACGTAATTGCTTACTTGCTGAGGCGTTTCAAAACATTATATAGATGTTACTTGAGGTAATCATCTTGAATTCCCTGATTAAACTAATTTTAAAAATACTTACCTAAGTGAATACGTAATTGCTTACTTGCTGAGGCGTTTCAAAGCATTATATAGATGTTACTTGAGGTAATCATCTTGAATTCGCTGATTAAACTAATTTTAATAATACTTAACTAAGTGAATACGTAATTGCATACTTGCTGATGCATACTAAAACATTATATAGATGTTACTTGAGGTAATCATCTTGAATTCGCTGACTAAACTAATTTTAAAAATACTTAACTAAGTGAATACGTAATTGCATACTTGCTGAGGCATTTCAAAACATTATATAGATGTTACTTGAGGTAATCATCTTGAATTTCCTGATTAAACTAATTTTAAAAATACTTAACTAAGTGAATACGTAATTGCTTACTTGCTGAGGCGTTTCAAAACATTATATAGATGTTACTTGAGGTAATCATCTTGAATTCCCTGATTAAACTAATTTTAAAAATACTTAACTAAGTGAATACGTAATTGCATACTTGCTGATGCATACTAAAACATTATATAGATGTTACTTGAGGTAATCATCTTGAATTCGCTGATTAAACTAATTTTAAAAATACTTAACTAAGTGAATACGTAATTGCTTACTTGCTGAGGCATTTCAAAACATTATATAGATGTTACTTGAGGTAATCATCGTGAATTCCCTGATTAAACTAATTTTAAAAATACTTAACTAAGTGAATACGTAATTGCATACTTGCTGATGCATACTAAAACATTATATAGATGTTACTTGAGGTAATCATCTTGAATTCGCTGATTAAACTAATTTTAAAAATACTTAACTAAGTGAATACGTAATTGCATACTTGCTGATGCATACTAAAACATTATATAGTTGTTACTTGAGGTAATCATCTTGAATTCCCTGATTAAACTAATTTTAAAAATACTTAACTAAGTGAATACGTAATTGCATACTTGCTGAGGCGTTTCAAAACATTATATAGATGTTACTTGAGGTAATCATCTTGAATTCGCTGATTAAATTAATTTTAAAAATACTTAACTAAGTGAATACGTAATTGCTTACTTGCTGAGGCGTTTCAAAACATTATATAGATGTTACTTGAGGTAATCATCTTGAATTCCCTGATTAAACTAATTTTAAAAAACTTAACTAAGTGAATACGTAATTGCTTACTTGCTGAGGCGTTTCAAAACATTATATAGATGTTACTTGAGGTAATCATCTTGAATTCGCTGATTAAACTAATTTTAATAATACTTAACTAAGTGAATACGTAATTGCATACTTGCTGATGCATACTAAAACATTATATAGATGTTACTTGAGGTAATCATCTTGAATTCGCTGATTAAACTAATTTTAAAAATACTTAACTAAGTGAATACGTAATTGCATACTTGCTGAGGCGTTTCTAAACATTATATAGATGTTACTTGAGGTAATCATCTTGAATTCGCTGATTAAACTAATTTTAAAAATACTTAACTAAGTGAATACGTAATTGCATACTTGCTGAGGCGTTTCAAAACATTATATAGATGTTACTTGAGATAATCATTTTGAATTCCCTGATTAAACTAATTTTAAAAATACTTAACTAAGTGAATACGTAATTGCATACTTGCTGATGCATACTAAAACATGATATGGATGTTACTTGAGGTAATCATCTTGAATTCCCTGATTAAACTAATTTTAAAAATACTTAACTAAGTGAATACGTAATTGCATACTAAAACATTATATAGATGTTACTTGAGGTAATCATCTTGAATTCCCTGATTAAACTAATTTTAAAAATATTTAACTAAGTGAATACCTAATAGCATACTTGCTGATGCATACTAAAACATTATATAGATGTTACTTGAGGTAATCATCTTGAATTCGCTGATTAAACTAATTTTAAAAATACTTAACTAAGTGAATACGTAATTGCATACTTGCTGATGCATACTAAAACATTATATAGATGTTACTTGAGGTAATCATCTTGAATTCACTGAATAAACTAATTTTAAAAATACTTAACTAAGTGAATACGTAATTGCATACTTGCTGATGCATACTAAAACATTATATAGATGTTACTTGAGGTAATCATCTTGAATTCCCTGATTAAACTAATTTTAAAAATACTTAACTAAGTGAATACGTAATTGCATACTTGCTGAGGCGTTTCAAAACATATTATAGATGTTACTTGAGGTAATCATCTTGAATTCGCTGATTAAACTAATTTTAAAAATACTTAACTAAGTGAATACTTAATTGCTTACTTGCTGAGGCGTTTCAAAACATTATATAGATGTTACTTGAGGTAATCATCTTGAATTCCCTGATTAAACTAATTTTAAAAATACTTAACTAAGTGAATACGTAATTGCATACTTGCTGATGCATACTAAAACATTATATAGATGTTACTTGAGGTAATCATCTTGAATTCGCTGATTAAACTAATTTTAAAAATACTTAACTAAGTGAATACGTAATTGCTTACTTGCTGAGGCGTTTCAAAACATTATATAGATGTTACTTGAGGTAATCATCTTGAATTCCCTGATTAAACTAATTTTAAAAATACTTAACTAAGTGAATACGTAATTGCATACTTGCTGATGCATACTAAAACATTATATAGATGTTACTTGAGGTAATCATCTTGAATTCGCTGATTAAACTAATTTTAAAAATACTTAACTAAGTGAATACGTAATTGCATACTTGCTGATGCATACTAAAACATTATATAGATGTTACTTGAGGTAATCATCTTGAATTCACTGATTAAACTAATTTTAAAAATACTTAACTAAGTGAATACGTAATTGCATACTTGCTGATGCATACTAAAACATTATATAGATGTTACTTGAGGTAATCATCTTGAATTCCCTGATTAAACTAATTTTAAAAATACTTAACTAAGTGAATACGTAATTTCATACTTGCTGAGGTGTTTCAAAACATTATATAGATGTTACTTGAGGTAATCATCTTGAATTCGCTGATTAAACTAATTTTAAAAATACTTAACTAAGTGAATACGTAATTGCTTACTTGCTGAGGCGTTTCAAAACATTATATAGATGTTACTTGAGGTAATCATCTTGAATTCGCTGATTAAACTAATTTTAAAAATACTTAACTAAGTGAATACGTAATTGCTTACTTGCTGAGGCGTTTCAAAACATTATATAGATGTTACTTGAGGTAATCATCTTGAATTCGCGGATTAAACTAATTTTAAAAATACTTAACTAAGTGAATACGTAATTGCATACTTGCTGATGCATACTAAAACATTATATAGATGTTACTTGAGGTAATCATCTTGAATTCACTGATTAAACTAATTTTAAAAATACTTAACTAAGTGAATACGTAATTGCATACTTGCTGATGCATACTAAAACATTATATAGATGTTACTTGAGGTAATCATCTTGAATTCACTGATTAAACTAATTTTAAAAATACTTAACTAAGTGAATACGTAATTGCATACTTGCTGATGCATACTAAAACTTTATATAGATGTTACTTGAGGTAATCATCTTGAATTCGTTGATTAACTAATTTTAAAAATACTTAACTAAGTGAATACGTAATTGCTTACTTGCTGATGCATACTAAAACATTATATAGATGTTACTTGAGGTAATCATCTTGAATTCCCTGATTAAACTAATTTTAAAAATACTTAACTAAGTGAATACGTAATTGCATACTTGCTGATGCATACTAAAACATTATATAGATGTTACTTGAGGTAATCATCTTGAATTCACTGATTAAACTAATTTTAAAAATACTTAACTAAGTGAATACGTAATTGCATACTTGCTGATGCATACTAAAACATTATATAGATGTTACTTGAGGTAATCATCTTGAATTCCCTGATTAAACTAATTTTAAAAATACTTAACTAAGTGAATACGTAATTGCATACTTGCTGATGCATACTAAAACATTATATAGATGTTACTTGAGGTAATCATCTTGAATTCCCTGATTAAACTAATTTTAAAAATACTTAACTAAGTGAATACGTAATTGCTTACTTGCTGAGGCGTTTCAAAACATTATATAGATGTTACTTGAGGTAATCATCTTGAATTCGCTGATTAAACTAATTTTAAAAATACTTAACTAAGTGAATACGTAATTGCATACTTGCTGATGCATACTAAAACATTATATAGATGTTACTTGAGGTAAACATCTTGAATTCCCTGATTAAACTAATTTTAAAAATACTTAACTAAGTGAAAACGTAATTGCATACTTGCTGAGGCGTTTCAAAACATTATGTAGATGTTACTTGAGGTAATCATCTTGAATTCCCTGATTAAACTAATTTTAAAAATACTTAACTAAGTGAATACGTAATTCCATACTTGCTGATGCATACTAAAACATTATATAGATGTTACTTGAGGTAATCATCTTGAATTCGCTGATTAAACTAATTTTAAAAATACTTAACTAAGTGAATACGTAATTGCATACTTGCTGAGGCGTTTCAAAACATTATATAGATGTTACTTGAGGTAATCATCTTGAATTCCCTGATTAAACTAATTTTAAAAATACTTAACTAAGTGAATACGTAATTGCTTACTTGCTGAGGCGTTTCAAAACATTATATAGATGTTACTTGAGGTAATCATCTTGAATTCGCTGACTAAACTAATTTTAAAAATACTTAACTAAGTGAATACGTAATTGCATACTTGCTGAGGCGTTTCAAAACATTATATAGATGTTACTTGAGGTAATCATCTTGAATTCCCTGATTAAACTAATTTTAAAAATACTTAACTAAGTGAATACGTAATTGCTTACTTGCTGAGGCGTTTCAAAACATTATATAGATGTTACTTGAGGTAATAATCTTGAATTCGCTGATTAAACTAATTTTAAAAATACTTAACTAAGTGAATACGTAATTGCATACTTGCTGAGGCGTTTCAAAACATTATATAGATGTTACTTGAGGTAATCATCTTGAATTCCCTGATTAAACTAATTTTGAAAATACTTAACTAAGTGAATACGTAATTGCATACTTGCTGATGCATACTAAAACATTATATAGATGTTACTTGAGGTAATCATCTTGAATTCGCTGATTAAACTAATTTTAAAAATACTTAACTAAGTGAATACGTAATTGCATACTTGCTGATTCGTTTCAAAACATTATATAGATGTTACTTGAGGTAATCATCTTGAATTTCCTGATTAAACTAATTTTAAAAATACTTAACTAAGTGAATACGTAATTGCATACTTGCTGATGCATACTAAAACATTATATAGATGTTACTTGAGGTAATCATCTTGAATTCGCTGAGTAACTAATTTTAAAAATACTTAACTAAGTGAATATGTAATTGCTTACTTGCTGATGCGTTTCAAAACATTATATAGATGTTACTTGAGGTAATCATCTTGAATTCCCTGATTAAACTAATTTTAAAAATACTTAACTAAGTGAATACGTAATTGCATACTTGCTGATGCATACTAAAACATTATATAGATGTTACTTGAGGTAATCATCTTGAATTCCCTGATTAAACTAATTTTAAAAATACTTTACTAATTGAACACGTAATTGCATACTTGCTGATGCATACTAAAACAATATATAGATGTTACTTGAGGTAATCATCTTGAATTCCCTGATTAAACTAATTTTAAAAATACTTAACTAAGTGAATACGTAATTGCGTACTTGCTGAGGCGTTTCAAAACATTATATAGATGTTACTTGAGGTAATCATCTTGAATTCGCTGATTAAACTAATTTTAAAAATACTTAACTAAGTGAATACGTAATTGCATACTTGCTGATGCATACTAAAACATTATATAGATGTTACTTGAGGTAATCATCTTGAATTCCCTGATTAAACTAATTTTAAAAATACTTAACTAAGTGAATACGTAATTGCTTACTTGCTGAGGCGTTTCAAAACATTATATAGATGTTACTTGAGGTAATCATCTTGAATTCGCTGATTAAACTAATTTTAAAAATACTTAACTAAGTGAATACGTAATTGCATACTTGCTGATGCATACTAAAACATTATATAGATGTTACTTGAGGAATTCATCTTGAATTCGCTGATTAAACTAATTTTAAAAATACTTAACTAAGTGAATACGTAATTGCTTACTTGCTGAGGCGTATCAAAACATTATATAGATGTTACTTGAGGTAATCATCTTGAATTCCCTGATTAAACTAATTTTAAAAATACTTAACTAAGTGAATACGTAATTGCATACTTGCTGATGCATACTAAAATATTATATAGATGTTACTTGAGGTAATCATCTTGAATTCGCTGATTAAACTAATTTTAAAAATACTTAACTAAGTGAATACGTAATTGCTTACTTGCTGAGGCGTTTCGAAACATTATATAGATGTTACTTGAGGTAATCATCTTGAATTCCCTGATTAAACTAATTTTAAAAATACTTAACTAAGTGAATACGTAATTGCATACTTGCTGATGCATACTAAAACATTATATAGATGTTACTTGAGGTAATCATCTTGAATTCGCTGATTAAACTAATTTTAAAAATACTTAACTAAGTGAATACGTAATTGCATACTTGCTGATGCATACTAAAACATTATATAGATGTTACTTGAGGTAATCATCTTGAATTCACTGATTAAACTAATTTTAAAAATACTTAATTAAGTGAATACGTAATTGCATACTTGCTGATGCATACTAAAACATTATATAGATGTTACTTGAGGTAATCATCTTGAATTCCCTGATTAAACTAATTTTAAAAATACTTAACTAAGTGAATACGTAATTGCATACTTGCTGAGGTGTTTCAAAACATTATATAGATGTTACTTGAGGTAATCATCTTGAATTCGCTGATTAAACTAATTTTAAAAATACTTAACTAAGTGAATACGTAATTGCTTACTTGCTGAGGCGTTTCAAAACATTATATAGATGTTACTTGAGGTAATCATCTTGAATTCGCTGATTAAACTAATTTTAAAAATACTTAACTAAGTGAATACGTAATTGCATACTTGCTGATGCATACTAAAACATTATATAGATGTTACTTGAGGTAATCATCTTGAATTCACTGATTAAACTAATTTTAAAAATACTTAACTAAGTGAATACGTAATTGCATACTTGCTGATGCATACTAAAACATTATATAGATGTTACTTGAGGTAATCATCTTGAATTCACTGATTAAACTAATTTTAAAAATACTTAACTAAGTGAATACGTAATTGCATACTTGCTGATGCATACTAAAACATTATATAGATGTTACTTGAGGTAATCATCTTGAATTCGCTGATTAACTAATTTTAAAAATACTTAACTAAGTGAATACGTAATTGCTTACTTGCTGATGCATACTAAAACATTATATAGATGTTACTTGAGGTAATCATCTTGAATTCCCTGATTAAACTAATTTTAAAAATACTTAACTAAGTGAATACGTAATTGCATACTTGCTGATGCATACTAAAACATTATATAGATGTTACTTGAGGTAATCATCTTGAATTCACTGATTAAACTAATTTTAAAAATACTTAACTAAGTGAATACGTAATTGCATACTTGCTGATGCATACTAAAACATTATATAGATGTTACTTGAGGTAATCATCTTGAATTCCCTGATTAAACTAATTTTAAAAATACTTAACTAAGTGAATACGTAATTGCATACTTGCTGATGCATAGTAAAACATTATATAGATGTTACTTGAGGTAATCATCTTGAATTCCCAGATTAAACTAATTTTAAAAATACTTAACTAAGTGAATACGTAATTGCTTACTTGCTGAGGCGTTTCAAAACATTATATAGATGTTACTTGAGGTAATCATCTTGAATTCGCTGATTAAACTAATTTTAAAAATACTTAACTAAGTGAATACGTAATTGCATACTTGCTGATGCATACTAAAACATTATATAGATGTTACTTGAGGTAAACATCTTGAATTCGCTGATTAAACTAATTTTAAAAATACTTAACTAAGTGAAAACGTAATTGCATACTTGCTGAGGCGTTTCAAAACATTATGTAGATGTTACTTGAGGTAATCATCTTGAATTCCCTGATTAAACTAATTTTAAAAATACTTAACTAAGTGAATACGTAATTGCATACTTGCTGATGCATACTAAAACATTATATAGATGTTACTTGAGGTAATCATCTTGAATTCGCTGATTAAACTAATTTTAAAAATACTTAACTAAGTGAATACGTAATTGCATACTTGCTGAGGCGTTTCAAAACATTATATAGATGTTACTTGAGGTAATCATCTTGAATTCCCTGATTAAACTAATTTTAAAAATACTTAACTAAGTGAATACGTAATTGCATACTTGCTGATGCATACTAAAACATTATATAGATGTTACTTCAGGTAATCATCTGGAATTCACTGATTAAACTAATTTTAAAAATACTTAACTAAGTGAATACGTAATTGCATACTTGCTGATGCATACTAAAACATTATATAGATGTTACTTGAGGTAATCATCTTGAATTCCCTGATTAAACTAATTTTGAAAATACTTAACTAAGTGAATACGTAATTGCATACTTGCTGATGCATACTAAAGCATTATATAGATGTTACTTGAGGTAATCATCTTGAATTCCCTGATTAAACTAATTTTAAAAATACTTAACTAAGTGAATACGTAATTGCTTAATTGCTGAGGCGTTTCAAAACATTATATAGATGTTACTTGAGGTAATCATCTTGAATTCGCTGACTAAACTAATTTTAAAAATACTTAACTAAGTGAATACGTAATTGCATACTTGCTGAGGCGTTTCAAAACATTATATAGATGTTACTTGAGGTAATCATCTTGAATTCCCTGATTAAACTAATTTTAAAAATACTTAACTAAGTGAATACGTAATTGCTTACTTGCTGAGGCGTTTCAAAACATTATATAGATGTTACTTGAGGTAATAATCTTGAATTCGCTGATTAAACTAATTTTAAAAATACTTAACTAAGTGAATACGTAATTGCATACTTGCTGAGGCGTTTCAAAACATTATATAGATGTTACTTGAGGTAATCATCTTGAATTCCCTGATTAAACTAATTTTGAAAATACTTAACTAAGTGAATACGTAATTGCATACTTGCTGATGCATACTAAAACATTATATAGATGTTACTTGAGGTGATCATCTTGAATTCGCTGATTAAACTAATTTTAAAAATACTTAACTAAGTGAATACGTAATTGCATTCTTGCTGAGGCGTTTCAAAACATTATATAGATGTTACTTGAGGTAATCATCTTGAATTTCCTGATTAAACTAATTTTAAAAATACTTAACTAAGTGAATACGTAATTGCATACTTGCTGATGCATACTAAAACATTATATAGATGTTACTTGAGGTAATCATCTTGAATTCGCTGATTAAACTAATTTTAAAAATACTTAACTAAGTGAATACGTAATTGCTTACTTGCTGATGCGTTTCAAAACATTATATAGATGTTACTTGAGGTAATCATCTTGAATTCCCTGATTAAACTAATTTTAAAAATACTTAACTAAGTGAATACGTAATTGCATACTTGCTGATGCATACTAAAACATTATATAGATGTTACTTGAGGTAATCATCTTGAATTCCCTGATTAAACTAATTTTAAAAATACTTTACTAAGTGAACACGTAATTGCATACTTGCTGATGCATACTAAAACAATATATAGATGTTACTTGAGGTAATCATCTTGAATTCCCTGATTAAACTAATTTTAAAAATACTTAACTAATTGAATACGTAATTGCTTCCTTGCTGAGGCGTTTCAAAACATTATATAGATGTTACTTGAGGTAATCATCTTGAATTCGCTGATTAAACTAATTTTAAAAATACTTAACTAAGTGAATACGTAATTGCATACTTGCTGAGGCGTTTCAAAACATTATATAGATGTTACTTGAGGTAATCATCTTGAATTCCCTGATTAAACTAATTTTAAAAATACTTAACTAAGTGAATACGTAATTGCTTACTTGCTGAGGCGTTTCAAAACATTATATAGATGTTACTTGAGGTAATCATCTTGAATTCCCTGATTAAACTAATTTTAAAAATACTTAACTAAGTGAATACGTAATTGCATACTTGCTGAGGCGTTTCAAAACATTATATAGATGTTACTTGAGGTAATCATCTTGAATTCCCTGATTAAACTAATTTTAAAAATACTTAACTAAGTGAATACGTAATTGCATACTTGCTGATGCATACTAAAACATTATATAGATGTTACTTGAGGAATTCATCTTGAATTCGCTGATTAAACTAATTTTAAAAATACTTAACTAAGTGAATACGTAATTGCTTACTTGCTGAGGCGTTTCAAAACATTATATAGATGTTACTTGAGGTAATCATCTTGAATTCCCTGATTAAACTAATTTTAAAAATACTTAACTAAGTGAATACGTAAGTGCATACTTGCTGATGCAAACTAAAACATTATATAGATGTTACTTGAGGTAATAATCTTGAATTCGCTGATTAAACTAATTTTAAAAATACTTAACTAAGTGAATACGTAATTGCATACTTGCTGATGCATACTAAAACATTATATAGATGTTACTTGAGGTAATCATCTTGAATTCGCTGATTAAACTAATTTTAAAAATACTTAACTAAGTGAATACGTAACTGCATACTTGCTGATGCATACTAAAACATTATATAGATGTTACTTGAGGTAATCATCTTGAATTCCCAGATTAAACTAATTTAAAAATACTTAAGTAAGTGAATACGTAATTGCTTACTTGCTGAGGCGTTTCAAAACATTATATAGATGTTACTTGAGGTAATCATCTTGCATTCGCTGATTAAACTAATTTTAATAATACTTAACTAAGTGAATACGTAATTGCATACTTGCTGATGCATACTAAAACATTATATAGATGTTACTTGAGGTAATCATCTTGAATTCGCTGATTAAACTAATTTTAAAAATACTTAACTAAGTGAATACGTAATTGCATACTTGCTGAGGCGTTTCAAAACATTATATAGATGTTACTTGAGGTAATCATCTTGAATTCCCTGATTAAACTAATTTTGAAAATACTTAACTAAGTGAATACGTAATTGCATACTTGCTGATGCATACTAAAACATTATATAGATGATACTTGAGGTAATCATCTTGAATTCGCTGATTAAACTAATTTTAAAAATACTTAACTAAGTGAATACGTAATTGCATACTTGCTGAGGCGTTACAAAACATTATATAGATGTTACTTGAGGTAATCATCTTCAATTCGCTGATTAAACTAATTTTAAAAATACTTAACTAAGTGAATACGTAATTGCATACTTGCTGAGGTGTTTCAAAACATTATATAGATGTTACTTGAGGTAATCATCTTGAATTCGCTGACTAAACTAATTTTAAAAATACTTAACTAAGTGAATACGTAATTGCATACTTGCTGAGGCGTTTCAAAACATTATATAGATGTTACTTGAGGTAATCATCTTGAATTCCCTGATTAAACTAATTTTAAAAATACTTAACTAAGTGAATACCTAATTGCTTACTTGCTGAGGCGTTTCAAAACATTATATAGATGTTACTCTAGGTAATCATCTTGAATTCCCTGATTAAACTAATTTTAAAAATACTTAACTAAGTGAATACGTAATTGCATACTTGCTGAGGCGTTTCAAAACATTATATAGATGTTACTTGAGGTAATCATCTTGAATTCCCTGATTAAACTAATTTTAAAAATACTTAACTAAGTGAATACGTAATTGCATACTTGCTGATGCATACTAAAACATTATATAGATGTTACTAGAGGTAATCATCTTGAATTCGCTGATTAAACTAATTTTAAAAATACTTAACTAAGTGAATACGTAATTGCTTACTTGCTGAGGCGTTTCAAAACATTATATAGATGTTACTTGAGGTAATCATCTTGAATTCCCTGATTAAACTAATTTTAAAAATACTTAACTAAGTGAATACGTAATTGCATACTTGCTGATGCATACTAAAACATTATATAGATGTTACTTGAGGTAATCATCTTGAATTCGCTGATTAAACTAATTTTAAAAATACTTAACTAAGTGAATACGTAATTGCATACTTGCTGATGCATACTAAAACATTATATAGATGTTACTTGAGGTAATCATCTTGAATTCCCTGATTAAACTAATTTAAAAAATACTTAAGTAAGTGAATACGTAATTGCTTACTTGCTGAGGCGTTTCAAAACATTATATAGATGTTACTTGAGGTAATCATCTTGAATTCGCTGATTAAACTAATTTTAATAATACTTAACTAAGTGAATACGTAATTGCATACTTGCTGATGCATACTAAAACATTATATAGATGTTACTTGAGGTAATCATCTTGAATTCGCTGATTAAACTAATTTTAAAAATACTTAACTAAGTGAATACGTAATTGCATACTTGCTGAGGCGTTTCAAAACATTATATAGATGTTACTTGAGGTAATCATCTTGAATTCCCTGATTAAACTAATTTTGAAAATACTTAACTAAGTGAATACGTAATTGCATACTTGCTGATGCATACTAAAACATTATATAGATGTTACTTGAGGTAATCATCTTGAATTCGCTGATTAAACTAATTTTAAAAATACTTAACTAAGTGAATACGTAATTGCATACTTGCTGAGGCGTTTCAAAACATTATATAGATGTTACTTGAGGTAATCATCTTGAATTCCCTGATTAAACTAATTTTAAAAATACTTAACTAAGTGAATACGTAATTGCATACTTGCTGATGCATACTAAAACATTATATAGATGTTACTTGAGGTAATCATCTTGAATTCGCTGATTAAACTAATTTTAAAAATACTTAACTAAGTGAATACGTAATTGCTTACTTGCTGATGCGTTTCAAAACATTATATAGATGTTACTTGAGGTAATCATCTTGAATTCCCTGATTAAACTAATTTTAAAAATACTTAACTAAGTGAATACGTAATTGCATACTTTCTGATGCATACTAAAACATTATATAGATGTTACTTGAGGTAATCATCTTGAATTCCCTGATTAAACTAATTTTAAAAATACTTAACTAAGTGAATACGTAATTGCATTCTTGCTGATGCATACTAAAACATTATATAGATGTTACTTGAGGTAATCATCTTGAATTCCCTGATTAAACTAATTTTAAAAATACTTAACTAAGTGAATACGTAATTGCTTACTTGCTGAGGCGTTTCAAAACATTATATAGATGTTACTTGAGGTAGTCATCTTGAATTCGCTGATTAAACTAATTTTAAAAATACTTAACTAAGTGAATTCGTAATTGCATACTTGCTGATGCATACTAAAACATTATATAGATGTTACTTGAGGTAATAATCTTGAATTCGCTGATTAAACTAATTTTAAAAATCCTTAACTAAGTGAATACGTAATTGCATACTTTCTGATGCTTACTAAAACATTATATAGATGTTACTTGAGGTAATCATCTTGAATTCGCTGATTAAACTAATTTTAAAAATACTTAACTAAGTGAATACGTAATTGCATACTTGCTGATGCATACTAAAACATTATATAGATGTTACTTGAGGTAATCATCTTGAATTCCCTGATTAAACTAATTTAAAAAATACTTAAGTAAGTGAATACGTAATTGCTTACTTGCTGAGGCGTTTCAAAACATTATATATATGTTTTTTGAGGTAATCATCTTGAAATCGCTGATTAAACTAATTTTAATAATACTTAACTAAGTGAATACGTAATTGCATACTTGCTGATGCATACTAAAACATTATATAGATGTTACTTGAGGTAATCATCTTGAATTCGCTGATTAAACTAATTTTAAAAATACTTAACTAAGTGAATACGTAATTGCTTACTTGCTGAGGCGTTTCAAAACATTATATAGATGTTACTTGAGGTAATCATCTTGAATTCGCTGATTAAACTAATTTTAAAAATACTTAACTAAGTGAATACGTAATTGCATACTTGCTGATGCATACTAAAACATTATATAGATGTTACTTGAGGTAATCATCTTGAATTCCCTGATTAAACTAATTCTAAAAATACTTAACTAAGTGAATACGTAATTGCATACTTGCTGATGCATACTAAAACATTATATAGATGTTACTTGAGGTAATCATCTTGAATTCCCTGATTAAACTAATTTTAAAAATACTTAACTAAGTGAATACGTAATTGCATACTTGCTGATGCATACTAAAACATTATATAGATGTTACTTGAGGTAATCATCTTGAATTCCCTGATTAAACTAATTTTAAAAATACTTAACTAAGTGAATACGTAATTGCATACTTGCTGATGCATACTAAAACATTATATAGATGTTACTTGAGGTAATCATCTTGAATTCCCTGATTAAACTAATTTTAAAAATACTTAACTAAGTGAATACGTAATTGCTTACTTGCTGATGCGTTTCAAAACATTCGTTCCTTTTACGAGCTTTGTAGAAGGTAGGCTTCGTAAAAGGAACGAATGTTTTGACAGTGAGAGTATAAGACGAAATGACAGAAAGACCCAGGACAAATAAGTTCCTGAAACACTTAAATTTTCGTTTTCTCGACAAGTGATTTCTGAGAATGGCATCGGCTTTAGCGATATGTTCATCAAGGTACAAAAGCTTGAAATTGTTTTGTAGCAAAAGGAACATCAGATATTTGCATTGTAATTCTCACTACTTCACGCTCACAGATGAGAATGTTTCATGTTGAGACTTTAATGTAAATATTTTTAATAGGAAATTGAAAAATAATAAAATTGTACGATTGTCATTTGTATATATAATCTTGATTTATATAGGTATTAGTAAATTAACGATGTTTAAGGTGGAGAGAATATAATACGTAGGATAAAGAACCTGATAAATGTGTTTGACTACCTGGACTCCACCCCATTGGCCTTGCTGCTGAAGAAACCTCATTGTGGAGCCTTAGAAGATTAACAGTGCACATCTGTCAGACTGTAACGTAAGATACTATGCATCGTTACTGAGTGGTTCGACGTCGAATGCTTATCGAACGTACGGGCATTGGATAAAGTGAAGTAAGTTCTTTTGATGGTGGTTATATAAACCTAGTGGGGGATTAACTTTATGTGTCTGGCTTATAAATAAGGGCTATGACAATTAGTTGAAAAACATTATCCACAACAGTGGAGTTAACAGCTACAGTTAATAATTTAAAATTTGGAAAACGTTTGATGAAATTATAATCAAACCCTTTCCCTACAGGACTAGACTTTTTACTTTTTCAGTTTTCAAGTTAAAGCTTTTATTTGAGAATAGAATTTATTATACGAAATTTTCACAATAGTTTTATTATTAATTATTAAAAGCAGCATTAAGAAATGCAGACCCTTGCGTAAGGGTTAAGAAATGCAGACCCTTGCGTAAGGGTTAAGAAATGCAGACCCTTGCGTAAGGGTTAAGAAATGCAGACCCTTGCGTAAGGGTTAAGAAATGTAGACCCTTGCGTAAGGGTTAAGAAATGTATTAGTTATTTTCTGGAACTATAAATTATAAAACCATGTTAGAGTTATATATAAAGCCCAGTTGGTATCTTGAGTGTCTTTATATATAAATCCACAGCACGATTTCCCTCTACGCAGTGTACCAGGGATTAATTAGCTGCCAACTGTATATGCTCGTTTGCTATTATATTATTCCTATTATTCCTATTTAAATGTTAATTAAATGCGTAATTAACCAACATCTTATGAGCGTGTAATCCACTATAGCTTTAGGTTACACTCAAGGTCTCTTGAATTACCATTTTATTATAAAGCCACAATATCTTTTCATTCCATTTTAGGTGGAAGGTTTAACCATATAAATTATATTTGTCCGGTGGAAATGGTGGTGAATTATGGTGGCTTTACGTAGGATTAGGATTGGAACGAGAGTCTTCACGGGCATTGGCGCTTATAAATATATTATTGATCGTTTGTGTGGATACATTTCCTGCTCCCTTTCAGGGTACTGGCTCCATTTAGTCGTTAAAGAGCACGTTCCATCATTACAGAAGTTTTATTAAAACCTATACAGTTAAAAACGCCGTTACCTGGATGTTAGTTGTACTTTTTATTTTACTTTTTATTAGTTGCATTTTATGTTACATATATTCTGTTATAATTTAGCCTTTACTGACGTAGCCCGTAAGGTTCAAGGAAATAAGTTTCAAAATGGCCGACCATTGTTTGTTGGTCGAAAGCGGACAGGGTAAGAGCTTAAGTCCCGCCTACATACAGCGACCGTAGAGAACGGTTGGTGGCAGTCTAGTTTTTAGTTATTGTAATCTAGATTGTAATTTTATAATACGACACTCTGATGAGGATGATGATATGGTCATCGAAATATACATAAAGGTTTAATCTTAGGTAGCTTGTAATATTAGTAAGTTTGTCGTATTGGGGTTTTACCCAATATTGTTATTATAATAAAACTTTACATTTTTTAATAAAGTACTAGGTTACTAGTTCTCACATTTTATAAATAAAAAACCTATTGTGCCCTGTCCTATTTGTTTGTGTAACGGGTAGACACCTCGTTTCGTTCCGATAGAGAATAGATATACGTGACTTTTTACACACCTGCATTCAGTACGCCAAGGTTTGTGATGCTAACCTAATCCTACGTAAATTTACAACCGTTTAAACACTTCACAGAGGATAATAGTAATGCTCGCCTTAGAACTACAAAATATAAGTGGTAGTGTATAATTATGTTTAGTAATGCTCTTTAAATTGAAATCTTTAAATAAAAAACGTGTTCATATTTCGTATTTTCTTGTTAATCTTTTAAATTTTCTCTTAAAAACACATACCTTTCAATCTGTAGCTTTGTGCGTTTTATTTGAAATTTTCTTGCAATGGAAATAGCTTGAAAGTAAAATTACAAGGATTTCAAAAAAACTGCTTCAGAATGCGTATATAAATATATTATGTGTCCATAAAATATGATAGAAGTAAGGAACAAATTAAATGCAATGTTTGAAAATAAAATAAATAAGAATTTTTGAAACAGATTTCATTAAGGAGAATTGGTTGTTTTAAAACTAAGTTATTATTTAAATAACGCTTTTATCTGTCATCCTCTGATAACGTTTTTCTAATTCTTTTTTTTTAACTGACATACTACAAGTGAGTATTTCATCTTGTGGTATTGCAGACGAGTATAACACGAGGATACATGATATTAAACATCAGTATCTTCACCTTATTCTAACTAAACTAAATGTAAGACAGCTTATACTACGCGACTCGTAAAATATAGTACGGAAGCGCGATGGGAAAGCTGGTCTCTATCTAACAAAGGCAGGCACCCTTTCGCTTCAATTTATCATGATTACCGGCATCCCACGGTTTTGTGGATAAGGAAATGTCGCCACTGTGTGCTTTCAACTGTATTCATGGAATATTTATGTTCGTCTTTTATATTTTAAAAACTAGTTCTAAATGGAAATGCATGTTTCATTTTGTTAAATGGAGAATGTTAAGTTTTGTTTTATTTTGTTGTGGAATCTATTTAATATTATATTATCATAAAAGTAATTAATGTTTAAAATAAAAACATATGGTTTTTCAATTATTGGGTTTACTTTAAACGGCAAATTTTGGTCTATAATGTAGAGTCCCGATTATCCGTCGTAAACGAGCCGGTATGACGTCGCATAAACGAAAATATCGGATGATAAGGAAAATTTTAAAAATCGGGTATAACCAAGAAAGTTTAAGTTTTACAAATTAAGTTGAGAATGTAGGGGATGTTAAACAGTTTGCTAATGTTTGACTGTTATGGTAAATATATAAAGTTCTGAATGCACGTGCGTTATCGTAAAAAATGTGATCTTCGTTTGTTTCGCCGATGTTTGTCTGTTTCTTGCCGTCAAGTCCTCTACCCGTGAAGCATCATTATGTCGATCCGCGTTACTTCTTCTTGGGTCTCAACATATGTAACGGGGAAACTACTGTAATAGGGACTTCATTCCATTTTCATAGAATACTTTTGGAAAATTAACCACAGGTTCTCCATCGTCAATATCATTGCCATCATTATTTATCAGATCTACAATTTCATCTTCTGTTATGACGTACTCAATTTCTTCCTGCAACCAAGCTTCAACGCCTTCCACATGTGCTTCCTCACATCCAGGGACGCGTTGTACTAAAGAGAGAACATATAGTTCATTAATCCTTGGATCCTCTTCGTTTTTAGTTGCATTTCGTCTAACACCTTGTTCCACGATTTGGCAATCGTCAACACATTTATATCAGCCCAGGCCTAGCAATCGAATAAGCAACAATCTTTAAGTTATTGGCTTCCATATTACCTTTTACATCAGCCTGCCCACCATCACCTATCTCTAACAATATTAATAGTACCATCTTTCGAAAATGTTTATAAAGTATTTCCAAGACACTTTAGTCCATTGGTTGGCAAATGGCCGTTACATTTGGTGATGGAAACATCACCTGGATGTTACC
Source organism: Prosapia bicincta (assembly GCA_036971475.1). Classification (NCBI taxonomy): domain Eukaryota; kingdom Metazoa; phylum Arthropoda; class Insecta; order Hemiptera; family Cercopidae; genus Prosapia; species Prosapia bicincta. Next base: position 120,484,430 of record JBAIZL010000004.1, on the reverse strand, counting down.
ATCATGAAACTCCTCTCACTCGGGTGCGTTGGGACGTTGCCTATCAGTAATCCAGGAGCAATAATTAAGTTAGGCGCCAAAAGAGGAAATATAATAACAGCTTATATCTATAATAACGAAATCTAGTAAATATTGTATTAATGAATATATTGCATTTAATGTGTTATTATAAGGAAAATTTTAATATAGACATAGGCCATTGTAGTAGTAAAAATATATTTTGTGATATAAATATTACTTGCTTCATCTATATTAGCTTAAGCCTACCTTATTAACTTCATGGATTTATTTTCGTAATCTTAACGTTCGCGTAAGGATTACTTTACTTAATTTATTGTAAATAATATTTAACATGAAATAATTTCAATATCATTTCTTACCTATCCGATTTCTAACATAGGATCGCCTGACCAAAACATGCCTTCTAGGTGCTTCTATAGACGTGATGGTTTAATTACATAATTTGTTTTTTCACATACATACATACATACATACATATATACATATAATTCAAATGATATATCTTAATAGCATTTGTTTTATTCAAATATGTTTTAATAACTTCACTTGCTAATGCATAAACAAGAGAATAGTTTATGTGCTTTTGAAAATATGATGAAATGGTTTTTTTTAATATTTGATAAAAAGTTAAATAAGCTAGAAAAATAGAACTAATATGTAGAGTTATAGAGAAAAAATGATCTAATCGTTAAACCACACTCCCCCGAAATACCCGTCTTGTTTGAGAGTTACGAGAATTCCCAACCTTACTAGAAGTGACAAATTTTTTGATATTAAAAAACACTCTTTGACCTCATTTTTTGATATTATTATTTATTCTTTCTTAATTACAAATAATTTTTTGTTTTTATTATATTACATTCATTTATTGAATGCCATTAAATAAATTTTCGTCAGCAATAAATAGATAAATATATTCATAGCATGGAATACAAGTACAACGTATACAAAAAACGTTAATAGTATGAACATTTGAGGAGCCGATCTCTATATTGATCTTTATGATGAGAATGAAGACAATCATTTATTTGTGACCTAAATCCGTTTAGCTCTTGCAAGAGTGAATCACCTCCTCTTGATGCTATGCAATTCGAGAACCCGTATATCGCATAATCGAGGGTCTGGAAGAGAAGACTAAAGTTTTTATCGTGAGCGTCAATTATTTGTTGGACTATTTCGTCGTTTTCACGGTTAGTATCTAATCCACTCATTAGTTCTAGTGCAATGTCTTTTACTTGCTGATTGGTTGAATAAACTTTTATAGTGCATTCTGCAAGACCTAAATCGGAAATTTGTTTTCTGTACTTCGCATATAAATCCACCATCAGTTGTACAACTTGGGTCTTAATCAGCTACTACGTTACGGAGACAAGAATATTCCCTCAACGTAGAATAAAAGTAATATTCATAATCTGGTATATTTAGACGATAAGCATTATCCAATATTTTGTCTAATGTATCCATATAAGAATTGAATCGAGATCCTTGTGCAGAAACTAGAACCTGTTTTAGACCAAAAAAAAATGAAACAGAATTCACATTAAAAACTCACTTTGTAAAACAAAATATATTAGAATGTAGCCGAAATTGTAATCTAAATTATTGAGTCATAATAACTAAGAATTTTTTTCAAGCTAAAACAGAGAAAGTACGAAATGGTTGAAATATGTTGTTAGTATGTTACAGACAGGTATCTTTTATTTTTAAAGTGAAATTTAATAAAGTTAATGAAAAGAAAAAAATCTATTTTCTATAATTTTTTTAATTAAAAAGAGATAACTATCCATAAATGGTTCTTTGTTCTTAAATTCACGCGCATCCACACAACACAGATAGACTACAAAGCTAAACCGACCATAGCCACTGAAAAAGCAGCTCTCTTTGAAACCATGTTACCTGTACGCCGCCATGCGTTAGGTTCTTCAACTCCGGAGTTAGGACGCTTATCATGACAGATAATTCTTTACACAACTACAATCGACGGCGTGGGACAGTATTGCTTTTGTGACCATTCAACCAGTCATCCCACTAACTAATGTGCTGTTGAGTTCTGCAACGGCTAGCTGTTCCACCATGTTGATCTGCACTTAGCTTTTTGTTCACGGCTACACGTAATGATTTTGATATTATGCCTCTAACCTATGAAAAGGATCTCCCAGAAATATGGTTTAAGGCTAAGTACCTATATTGTACTTCGGAGTGGAGTTTGGAGGTGATTATTGTAAGCTCAGGGCATATTCTGTAAGATATGGTCAATAGTAAATACATTTTTTTATTAGTCGGGAAATGTTGCCATTTTGATTTTACTGTTCAAAGATATCTTTTAAAAACTACAGGCTTCACTAAACAAAAATTATTTTTTGTTAATTGCGTACGATACGGAGGCCACTACTATACAGCAAGCTGCGGTGGTTAGGTTAGGTTAGGTTATCATAAATATATTACTATTACTTTCCCTGTTACATTATGAATCGGACGATGCCCAATGAGATTTTCTTTTGGAAATAAATACCGGTAAAACGAAAAAGTAATGCCGGGAGAATGTTGGACAACATTGGGTATTCGGAGTTTGTGGCGGCGGTTTCTAGTCAAAGTTCCGAACCGTGATGCAAAAACTTGACCACTGAAATATAAAAACATATTGAACCCGTAAAAGCAATTATAATGAGTTACATATTTAGGATAACCTAACCTCCTCAGTGAGCTCTATAATCGCGGTCTCCGTATAATACGTAAGTACCTTATTTTTTTTAAAAAGATCTAGGGCCCTATATAAAAAGCATAATAATTATATATGAGCGTAAAACACCTTAAAATAAAACAGAGTTCTCAAGAGATTTTTTTTTGTATATTTGAAAAGATTTTTGAACTATTTTTGCATTGAGTGAGAAACTAGTAAATATTTAAATATTTAAATAATAACAAAGATATCCATTATTTTAATTTTTTATTAACATATATCAATTATTATTTATTACAATGAAATTAAATAATATTTCCATAATTTATAAAAAACGCATTATTCTATATTATAGTTCAATCATAATAAACCCTAAAACCTTAAATCTAATATCCTAAACTTCGCAAGAACAGGTTTCTGTCAAAATTAACATTTTACTATCACCTTTAAATTAGTTTTATTTTTTACATATAATTTACAGGTATAAAGATAAATTTAATTCAAACTGATTAAAGTAAATTATTATATTATTTAAAAATGCAATTATTTCATTGCACTTCAAAATCTCTATTACTTAGTTTGCATTTTTTCTGTTATTTATTAGTTTATTAATTTTAATTAAAACTAAAAAAAAATATTTCTTTAATTTTTACTAAAATCTTTACTTGAATAACTGAATTTTGTTTAATTAATGTTATTAATATTAGTAGTAAATTTTATTTCCCTCATCGACCTTTAGCTATAAATTTTATTTTTTTTTCATTTATTACTCCTTTAAAACATTTTTTTAAAAATAATAACTTACGAAATCATCTGTTTTATCTATCTTGAAACAGCTTTGAAATGTTTAAAAACCAATTCTATGTGGCCTTGTTGATTTCATAGTTCTCTATTGTGACTATTAGGCAAAAGATAAATTTGTATTACGATGTATTTCCCACCCGAACTCTTAAATCAGTGCAATACTATAACAACTGCACGTTTATCCACATTAAATCTAACAATTAAATTTCATAAATTCTTCAAGGAAAACCTTGTACAATCTTCAAATTACTCATTTTTTATCTTAATCAATCTTATATAAATTTTCCTTTTCCTTTTATCGAAATTTAAAATAAAACAATTTATAAAGCCATTTGTTAATGTTCTCAAAAAATTTAATTTTATAATATTTTCAGACTAAAAATCTATATATTGTAGAAAGTTGAATATTGTAAGACTTGTAAAATTGTTTATCGGGGTGTAGGGCTATTGCCGGATCATTTGATTTTCTTCAAAAAAATAAATATCTTCGATTTTATTTGTAATAAATATTATAGAAAATTATTTAATTTTGTTTCATAAATTTTCTTTCTTTCTTCGTAAAATTATTTCTTCACTTATTTGGTAATAAACGATATAGAAGGTTATTATTTTTTTTTTTCATAAGATCATACCTGGTGAGATTCTATGCAAATGAGCCGCAAAATAAAGAAGTGTTGTTTATTCCACTATATTCCACGGATTCCACTATATTTTGTTTTTTATAACACATGCAAACAAACATTTTCGTTAAATGAAATATATAATGTTCTATTATTCGCCATATTACTTCTATGTATGTCATCCCCTTTTGGTTTTATGTAGGGCCTATATTAACCAAGCGTAATAGCAATTAGATTTGGTTCCATTATTATTTGAATCCCATAGACAATAAATTAAACATGAGAGAATAAACCTTTATTAAAATTATTGATAAATTTATTAGTATATTTTCTAAAACAATCATTTTTCTTCAAAAAAAAGTGATTACAAAAACCTGTTTTAACGTATGAATGAGAAATCGAATTTAACAAACGCTAGCCCAGTTTAGCTACAAATTGGTGCAGTGATTCCTATATACCTATATTTGGAGAGATATATTGATACAAAATTAAGTGTATGTAATCGTAAGGAATGTATTTACATTATGTGTATCATTATACTTAAATTTATCCTTAAAACAATAATTATTAAATAAAATTATATGAAATAAAACAAATTAAATTTATTTAAGAAAATAGCTAAAGTGTTAAAATAGCAGCCAAATGTATAAATACTCACTCCAAACAGAACAAATTCTACATGATGAAAAAATATAAAGTTTTTAATTTCTTCACTTTATATACATGGGCATCCATCTAGGTATTTTATTGCCCGTTTGTTATATGAAGGTTAAACATCATACGTTCAAGTGAGGCCACATTTATAAGAAATATGTATTTATATTTGTGATAAAAAAAATTATTAAATTGTCATGTTAATAAACTCAAAACAACCTTGAATGTAATTACAAATGTCCTCATTGCGCTAAGTTTTTTGTGTTTTTATATATATATATATATATATATATATATATATATATATATATATATCTTATCTGTTTAACGTAACCCAAGTTCCATAAACGTCATTCTGTAGGTAGCAACGTTGGCGTATTATTTGATAAAACAAATGTAGAATATAACGGCGATAGATATGCAACATTAAATACATTTAGAGCATGAATCGTTTTCTGACAAGAATTGGAATATTTTAACTTAAATACAACATCTTGAAGTTATTACGAATACAAAAATGCAGTCAGAATAAACCAGATCATTGTTAAAGACAACAACCTTATAATGATTATGCTTGTGTTTTCAAGGGAGATAAAGGTATGTGTTTGCCTGAAGGTACTTTCTCTGTATCTCACTGCCAACGTAATTAGACAAATTCACGACACACTGCATTATGGGTTTCATTTACGACTTGGAAGTCTTTAAATGTTTTTCTTTAGGAGTTAGGTCTTCTTTCCTAATGGTTACATAAATTTTCTTCCATAATGAATGTTATCACTTCATAGGTAATGATTAGAGGAGAGTTAACGGGAATAAGTATCGCGATATCATTGTATACAACCATATCTATCTATATATCTATAACCTAAACTTAACTCAAGAGACTTCTAAAAGGTTTGATAATGAGAATATATAATTAATAGTTCTCGAAAGTCGCTTCACAAATATACAATGAAACATAATTTTTTAGGTACATTGAGAATTTTTAGGCGAGGGTTTGCTGAGTGAGATTTTGTTCATTTCCTTCTATTAGTTCACACGCTCTTTATATATATATATATATATATATATGTGTGTGTGTGTGTGTGTGTGTGTGTGTGTTTCAGGAGCCGACCAGGAGCAGAAAATCGGGGAGATGGAGACGGGTTTAAAAGAGGTAGAAACAACCGTCAGGACGGTTGCAGAGGAAATAAGAAACGTCAGGCAGCCAGGATTAACCGCCTGCTGGATGAATCGGAGAGTATGGGTCTACCGTCAGATAGCGGGAACTCGAAAGATAGAGTTCTTCGGGAAGGAAAATGAAGATCCAGTTGACTTCATAAAAAAGATGGAAGAGCTTTTCGAAGAAATCGAATCCATGCTCGAGGAGGAGACCAAGCTTACAATTATTGTGAGGAATCTACAAGGTACATGGTGGAAGGCAGTACAACGGCCAGAGTACCAGTACGAGGAATTTAAGAGCAAGTTTCTCAATCTGTACTGGGGTTTTGCTGAAGAAATTAAGGCGGCAGTTGGACACTGGGAAGTATTACAAGAAGGGACCTAACAGCAGGTCCGATTACTTCGTGGTGATGGTTAACAAGGCCAGGAACCTGGATCCACCAATAACTGACAGGTACTTGGTAAGGAAAGTAATCACGCATTTCGAAAGGGAAGTAAGCATTGCTAGAATAGGAGTTCATCGGGAGTCAGTGGCCAACGCCATTGAATTCTTGGACAACTTTGAGACTGAAGAAGGATTGCCAAGGTACCCACAGAGGCAAATGAGCAACAACAGACATCCACCTCATAGACAACCGTTTAATGAGCCTATGCGGACCAGATACACAAGGAACCATCCAAACCATGCTCCTAGGCCAAGAAATTAAGGTGCAGAGACCAAAAAACTTGCCTGGGGATTCTCGAGTATGAGAATGGAAAGAGAAGATCATGATAACGGGAAAGAGACCCGGAAAATAGAAAAAAGGAAAGAGCAGAGCACAGAAATGCAAAAGAGTAAAGGAAGAAGGAGTAGAGACTTCATAAGATCAAAACAAAACCAACCAAATGAGCTTCAAAGAAAAAGTAATAGAGCGAAAATCGACAAGGTGGGATGGATTGGTATAAGCGAAGAAGAGGGGCTTATACGGGCGCCGGGCGACCATCAGGCTGACGTCATTACCCCTATCGAGGACCAGGAGGTGCCGAGTCTCGAGGGGGAATTGGGCAAGGATCCCAAACTGCGTATAAGATCGACGCAGAGCTGGCTAGTGGGAACGAAGGAGAAAACTACAAAGAGAAAGGAGTGCGGGAAGAAAAAGAAATTATAAGAGCAGAAATAGTAAGAGGTAGTGAAAAGGAAGCAGGGCAGGAAGGAGAAGGAATAATAGGAAGAGAAATAGTAAGAGGTAGTGATGAGGATAATAAGGGAAAAATGGGAAGAGTAGAGATAGAAAGGGAAGGAAACGAGAGCCAAAGGCTGTGGAAATAAAAAATAAAGTAAGAAAGGAGATAGGTGAAACTTCGGACGATGGAGTAGGAACTAGAGGTGACGCAGGCAGAAAGGTGCTGGAGGGGAGCAGCGAGGGAAATAGAACAAATGGAACAGGGGTAGATAAACGGGCTAAGCCCAAAACGGCTGTTAAACGGTAAACAAAAGAGGAAAGTAAGAAAGGAGAAATAGGTAACGTTAGTATAGGAGGAAAAAGAAAGGGAGAAAATAATCAAAGAAATAGTAAGCAGTGTAAGGCTGGAGAAAAGAGAACCCCAAATGTTCCGAAGACCGAGCTGATCTCCCTGAAGGAAACGGGAATATGAGCTAGGCAAAAGGATAAACAAAGCCAAAAGTATTAGAGAAAGGGGAAGAAAGAAAGAATACGGAAGTGACAAAGAATAAGAGGCATAAATATAAAGTAAAAACGAGAAAATTAGTAGCTAATTGGAAGAGCCTCATTATGAGAAAGAAACGGAAAAAGGAGGAAAAATTTCCGAAAAAAGTCGGAAGAAATCAATGCAGGTTAATACAAATTAGGATAAATCAAGAGGCAGTAAATGATAAATCAGGTCAAATCAATAATAGATAGATAAATTAATAAATAAATGTAGTAACAGAATATATAAATGTATTAAGCAAGACGCCAGGCAGATTAAATAGTATAAACCGACCTAAAGTTTCTAAAGAATAAATAGGTTTGCAACTGGATAAATAAATGGTAAGGGTCACTACCACAACTGAGCAAAACAAAAATATTGCATTGACCTAAGAATTCCAACACCAAAACAGTAAAGGGGTAGCTGGATGTAAACAACCGCCCCACATAGAGGGCAGGCTCGATCGTGGGAAACGCACCAGTCTAACATAGATCTTGAGGAGGCACTCAGCAGGTCTAGGCTAAGTAATATTATAAAATAAGTACAAATTAGATTGTTTCGATGTAAATTGTAGAATAAGAATATAAATAAATGTTAAAGTGTTATGAGCAAATATAATTAAATAAAGCCACTTGAGTATATAAAAAACTAAAAAAATTAATATAAATGGGAAAAATTGGGAATAAAGTAAAAATCTAAGAGAGAAGGTAATTATGACCAAATTAGTGTAAAGTGGAAAGATTTTTTTTTTTTTAATAAAAATAGTTGACGTTAAAAGGGGAATAACATAACGAAATTTCAATAAGTTGTACTAATCTGTGTTGTGTTAGACTGATTTCAGGAAGTGACCAGAGTATCCAGGACAAGGACCTTAGGAGAGAAGAGAGGGAGTTAGTTAGTAATACTTAGACATAAGAAAAGAGAAATAGTATGTAAAAATTCACTAGACCACAAAAAAAAAATTTGTAAATTTGTAATGTAAAAGGGGGAAACGCCAAGGTAAAAGGATGACAAAATTTTTGTATTCTTTTTTAAGTGGGGGATAATTGCGACGTGTAGAATTGGGATTGACAAATACCGTCGCAATGATATTAAAATTTCGTAATGTAAAAATGTGAAAGCTAAGCCATTAGCAGGGATAAGGGGTTTAGTATAATTTCAAAAAACAGGAAAGAAGGGAAAAGCTCAAAATTCACCTACAAATTCCATCAACATTCGAGGAGACGGGGTTTTTCAAGAGGAAAAGGAGATGCCCTGTACCAAAATTTGCGAAAACGCCAAATAAAGAAGTTACACCCAAATTAATGAAACCGACAAGAATTTAATCATTTTGGAGGTAGGCCTGCCTTGTGTGAGAAAGGTAAACAGAAGCGACGGTTATTGTCGCCTGTTGTCGTGACGTCATTTTAAAAGCCACCCCATTGGTCGAAAATACATGGTGTGATGATAGCCGCCTTGAGAACAAGAAAGCCTAGCGGGGGTAGAGCGGCTGCGTTGCTTGAAAAGACGTGGAGGTACCACCGTATAAGTGCGCTCCAGGTCACAAGCCTTTATTAAAATTTTTGTGACCTGTAAATGAGGAAGTGCTAATGTCAGGCTGAGAGCGAGAGTGTGTGTCGCCGAAATGTAGCTGCAAATGTGATGGGGACCCTTCTGGAGAAAGGACTTACTCCTAAAGTGGTTTCCTTAGTTAACATCAACGTGGTGGCATTCTCAAAAATATTGTTAAGTGTAAAAATGGGAACATTGGGGCAAGTGTAATATATTTTTAAAGGAAAGTGCTTCTAAATTTAAATTAAAACTTGTTATTAATGAACAGTAAAAAAATGAACAGTGAAAATAAAATAAATAAAAATGGACTTTAAAATTTTTAATTTAAACTGTAAAGTAGACCCGTAAAAAAGAAAAAAATGTTAATTAAATTTTAAATAGGACGATGCAAATAAATAAATGGAAAGTGAAAGGTCAAATTTTTCCGAGTTTCGAAGTAGGGACATAACATTCTCCCATTACAACACAAAAGGAACATTCTGGGCTTTGGAGACAAAGATTTCGCAGCAGGGACGCTTTTCACTCCAAGATGGCCACCCCAGAAACAACGATCTCGAGGGAGAAGAAGGAATAATCTACAAGAATTTACGAGTGATCCTGAGGTTAAGGTCAGACGTTAATTTCTCTCTTTTTCATTTAATTAAACATTTTATACTGAAAATTTTTGGGGAAAGTGGACATTTGATTAAGCTAAATTAAAAATATATTTCTTTTAAAAATTAAAAAATTTTCAAACAATGGCTTGGTTTATGGCGTAATTTAGAGGTGGTAGCGGTTAGTGGGGGATATCCCTTCTACAAAATGGGGGTCTTCTCCAACCAAGATTACATATATTAAATAAAATTAAAATTGTTATTAGACAAGAAAAAGTTTGTGTTTTTTTTTATATAAAGAAATTCAGATATCAGTAGAAATGAAAATTAATTAAAATTATTTGATGAAAATTAATTACAATGAAAGTTCAATGAAATTTAGTTAAAATTAATTAATGAAAATTAATTAAAATTATTTTATATTTTAATTAAATCATAGAAGCATTAAAGAGTTGTAAAATTGTGTATCTAGTGAATAATTTGTTACGTTAGGAATTTCAAATAAAGTGTAAGGTTTTGGTTTAATTAGTTAAATAAGCATAAATATTTTCTTTTTTATTGTTGGCAAATCAAGTGTTAAAAATATTTATCAAACTGAATAGAAGAAATTTGCTTATTGAATTTACTTCTAAATTAGAAATAACAATTGTTTAGTTAAAGGGTTACATTGATTTTGAATATAATTGCTGTTTTTTAAATATATTAAATAGTTAAAGGGTTGAATAGCTAATTCGTATGACAAGTAATTTCATATCAGTAACTGTGTTTAAATGGAGTACATTTGCTTATTGCATTAATTTATAAATTAAAAGTAACGATTGTTTAACTTTAAGGATTACATTGCTTTTGAATGTAATTGTTGTTTTTTAAATATATTAATTAGTTAAAGGATTAAATTGTTTTTGAATAAACTGCTGTTTTTAAAATATATTAAATAGTTGAAGGGGTAAATGGTTAATTCCTATGACAAATGTTTTCAGATTATTAATTGTTTTGACATGATGTAAATTGTTTACAAATGTCACTTATGTTTTTAAAGTATCGAATATTGAATTAAAAGTAGGGTAAAAAAGTAAGGACCGTTTCGGTTTAGTTAAAGATTTGTGTAATTTCGATTTCAAGTATTAAATAATTAAAGGGAACTTAGCTAAAGTAAAATGTTGCATCTGAAACTAATAATTAAAGATAGAATTTCTCTGAACTGGTAATACAAAAAGAATAGACGAAGAAATACTAAAATAAATGTAATATTAAAAATTTACAGACCTAGTAGATGTAAGATGGGTAAAAACTGTGCTGTGGTAATAAATTAAAAAGTAAATAAAAAACATATTTTTTACTAACTTGCCAACAAAGCAGTAGTGTTATTAATTAAAACAGATTTCTTACACACTCCTAAAACTAAAGGGTCATTTCGCCGTAAATATGCCTTCGAAGAACTCATTCCCTGGGAAATACATACCCAAAAGGTTAAATTTCAGTTAGGGTTTTTATATTAAAGTCAAGTGACTTGTTCTCTGGCGGATTTTGGCGGGTCATTGTACTGTATCTTAGTTCTGGCTAGGATAGGCCTTGTCAAAATTCTGAGCTTGCGGTTAGGCTAGGGTAGAGGCGGCGGAGCTCGGCCTGTGCGGGGGCGGAACAGTGTGTGTGTGTGAGTGTTGTAACGGTTTGTATCACCGTTCAAATTAGGAAAATAATAATTTTCTATTTTTTAAATAACAATTTTAATACAGTATTTAAATAATAAGAGTAGAGAAGGCTATCGTTGAGGTGGGGCGCTTGGGCGGGAGCCAATAGGAAAGCCGGATTTGCTACCCCCACCACTTTCCAAGATGGCGGAGCCCATAAGCGCGGGAACAAGATGGCGGCGCCCATAAGCGCGGGAACAAGAAGGCGGCGCCCATAAGCGCGGGAACATGATGGTAGCGCCCATTTGGAGGAAACAATATGGCGTCTCGCTCTAGTGTCCTAACCTAAGAAAAGGTGTTGTATGTGTATGAAGGTTAGATGTGGAGGCGAGGTCGCCCTAGGGGTTGTTTTAAATAATATATAAAATTGCCAATAAAAAACGATCGGTTAGATCAAATGACCAGCGTTTCAAATAGTCAGCCATATGTGCGGGAAGCGGCCTATCACATTGCAGGCGCTCGGTAGGCTTACGTCTGACGGACACCCAACACACGGACGCGCTGCGAGTCGGGCTTGAGGTAAAGCCGCCTAGGAGCCAGGCCTTAGGTAAAGCTACCACTGAGGCAGACCTTCGGTAAAGTAACCGCGGAGTCGTGCTCGAGGTAAAGCCACCCAGGACATAGGAATAGTCTATACGGAGCATGGTCTCAGGTAAAAGCCATCCCGAAGACTAACAGCCCATAGGTAAAGTAACCCTGGAATCTTATATTAAGTGGGGGTGGTTATCAAATGAAATTACCAAAAATGATCGGTTAGATCAAACGACCAACGGTCCCACTAAACGCTAATTTTAACCGACCAACAATTATACACCGAGTTCAAATAGTCAACAAGTTGAATCGACCAATCACAATGCAGGGGCCCGGTAGGTCTACGCAAACGGTCGCTGTAAGACGCGAAGGCTTATATACCGTGTAAAGCCAATATATATATATATATATATATATATATGATAGCCCGCATAATATGTTAAACAAATACGCATGCAGGCCTACATACATACTATGCTAGGCCAACATACATGGGCCTACTATGTCTGTAAACACAGGCCAAAACCTTTATGACCTGTGCTATTTTCACCTCTTCTATCAGGTTGATCCTGGCAACCGTATGATCTGGGAGGTACTATAGGGTACATCTACCAACGCATAACCTATCAAGCCCACGTAAAGATTTATGACGTATCCGCGTTCGAGCGACTCTATGCAGGTATTAGGCCCACCCTAACTAGAGGGGCAAAGGGTTATGATTGCCAAACTCAAAATTGTCTATGCTACAAATTAATAAACAATGCGACAAAGCCTTATCGTTTGAGGGAATACGCTTGACCGTGTGCTTGACATGTGCAAACTTGCAGAGATAACACATTATCTTAATACCGCAATGGCAATCGGTGACCGCTATAGCAGGCATAAATACCAGCTTGGCTGTGTCGTTGTGAATCTAGGCGCGTGTTTATATTTTGATTACTGTATCAACTTACTATGTACTATTGGCACACCAAGGCCTACATATATATAATCAGAAATCAATGTAAATAATCAAATAGCCTCAATGGATACATCCTATAGCTGTAAATGTATCTAGATATAAAGAAATATATATGGAGAAACACTAATAACGAGGCCTATCACAAAACGTGAATAAATATATGTTATAAAACGATGCTAAGCCAACATGCATGCTATCATACATAGGCGTATATACCGTGTTAAGCCAACATACGTGATAGCACACATAATGTGTTAAACAAATATGTATGTAAACCTGCATACATGCTAAGCCGACTTACATGAATCCCTAAATGTGCCTACTATGTCTGTAAACACAGGCCAAAACCTTTATGACCTGAGCTATTTTCACCTCTTCTATCAGGTTGATCCTGGCAACCGTATAATATGGGAAGTACTATAGGGTACATTTACCAATGCATAATCTATCACGCCCATGACGGTCAACAAATACTACAATATAATTTAAAAAAAGTTACGCAACCTATATACATACAGTGCTAACCAATATAGGCATATATATACTATGTTAAACCAGCATGCAATATACTCTAAATAGCCATATATACGCTGTTAAACAAATATGCGTGTAAACCTACATAAATACTATGGTAAACCAACATGCATGCTATCATACTATGTTAAGCCCAAATACATAATAGAATACATAATGTGTTAAACATATATGTGTGTAAGCCAGCATAGATATTATGCTAAGAAGACATGGACCTACAAAGTATAACACATTATATTCGGTGCATAGTTTAGCTAATGGATATCACACACTATCCTACAAGCTGCCCACAAATTACCACATAATACCTGATACATAGCTTGGCTAATCATTAACACATAGTATGCCCCAACACATAATATCCGGTGCATAGCCTCGCTAAATAAGCATAAACTCCCCAAAATTGGCTTATCAATTATGTATGGTCTAGATATAGTCACACATGTCATTTCAAAAGTCAGCTGGAAAGAAACACTAGCCTGGTATATACTATGTTAAACCAGCATGCAATATACTCTAAATAGCCATATATACGCTGTTAAACAAATATGCGTGTAAACCTACATAAATACTACGCTAAGCCAATATCCATGCTATCATAGATAGGCGTATATACTATGTTAGGCCTACATACAGCGTGAAAACGAATCATCCCAACTATAGCTGGGTCTATGATCTTCCTCATCGCTGTCCGTATTAATGCCAGGCGGCCGGGAAGGTAAATCTCCTGGAGACGAGCCCATAGGTAGTAGTAGAGGCGAATAGGATGACGAATAGGTTAGTGAAGAATCTGAAAGCGCAGTGTACGCCTAGAAAAAAGAAACTAAATAAACCAACACTCGATATACTCCGTGATCTAGGCTTCAGATAATTTGAACATGACGCTACCTCGTGTCTAAAATATGTATTAGGCGCTATTGAAAATAGACTACCACTCATTCAATATACTGTGTGATCTAAGGCAGTACATAATTTGAAAAAGGCCTGACAATAACATATAATATCTCGTATCCAAAATATATATTAAACGCTAATGAAAATAAACTACCAATCAATATAATCTATCATCTAGGCTTCAGATAATTTGAAAATGACGCTACCCCATGTCCAAAACAAGCCTCAACTTAAAAATATATATTAAGCGCTATTGAAAACAGACTACCGTTCATTCAATATACTGTGTGATCTAAGCTTTACAAAAATTGAAAAAGACTTGACATTAACATATAATATCTCGGGTCCAAAATATATATTAAACGATAATGAAATACACCATCACTCATTCAATATAGTGTATGATCTAGGCATTACAAAAATTGAAAAATGAAGTTTGAAAATATGCTCTCCTATAAATAAACACCCAATGTGTCATCTAGACTTAACATATTTTGAAAAAAGAATAGTTACTTACAATGCGTGTGTAGATAGGATGTTGTGACGTAGACGCCATCTCTCGTGAATGTATGACCTGCAGATTAACGGATCACAATAGTTGATCAAAGAATAGCTCTCCTCCTGGGTTGATTGTAGAAAGTCTTCAAAACTAAATAACGGGCTTAAACAGATATCGCACCAGTTATTAGTGTCTCGAATAAATTCGAAGCAGTCCACCTCGGTTGTAGAGTACGTGTAACCGGCTCTTGTGATGTCGAAACTATCTGCCTTGCGAAGTACCAAGTTACTCAAACACTCCCGGCAAAGATTATTAGACAGACCTGTGTAGTGAAATCTAATAAATATGACAGATGTCTTCTCGTAGGCATACACAGTTACAGTGCCACGGTGGTTCTTCAACCATAACAATACTGAAAATTTTAAATTATTGAAATCTATAGATAAAGATTCAGATGTATCACAAGGCCTTTAGTCTTTAAAAGATTTTATCAACGCTTGCTTTACAGATACAGGTAAGCCCAAACTGTCTATATCATGTCTGTTCTGTGCGCATGCGCAAACCTCAATAGCGCATAGATTAAACAAAGACAGAGGCACTGTAAAATTTTAAAAATAGTAAACATGCTGAAACGTTTTAAAGAATAATATTAATCTGTAATGGCCAAATTCACAGTTTGGCCGACATGTTTGATAACAGTTAAAAATTTGCCTATAATAGAGCTCAAATCTTCCGCTGTCAACGCCGTAGCGTACCGCTTGGGAAGAAAGACAGCGCGTCTGTCTTCATCATCTACCTGTAAGTCTACAAGTACGGCGTTACCATACTTTGCTTCGACAAAACGCGCATTTACAATTTTATAGGCTTTGCCTATCTTTAGCCCGCGTATAGGCATAGAATCTACAGAATTTAAAGTTGAAAACTTTGCCGACACTGATGATGACATTTTACTACTTACTGGCAAACACACACAGATCACTCTAAACACAGACTATGCAAAAGCACTATATCTCCACCTGTATATAATGTATTATACATAGCTGTGGAAGAGTCCATTTGAGAGGTGAGTGGACGAGTCCAAGCGAGTTGGACTGATCCATAATTACGTCACAACTACGACCGTTGATTATAGCACGGTGGGCGATGCCGTATGTAGAGGTAAACACATCGTATCCGATGAGAAGTTTAAATACAAGTTAACACATAATATAAAATGCACGGTCTGACTAGGGTTTAACAAACAGTATCCGATTGACTATGGTTTATCTCGTATTATCCGAGAGGTAGAGCCTTAGGCAAGGACATGCTCGACGCCAGGTCTCAGGTAAGGCCACTCTGGAATCAGGCCTTAGGTAAAGCTACCTTGGAGTCAGACCATAGGTAAAGCTACCTTTGAGGTATGCCCCAGGTAAAGCCACCTTGGAGTCAGGCCATAGGTAAAGACACCGTCGAGTCAGGTCGTAGGTATAGCCACCCCGAAGCCATGCCTTAGATAAAGCCAGCTTGGAGTCAGCCCTAGGGAAAGCTACCTTCGAGGTATGCCCCAGGTAAAGCCTGGAGTCAGGTCTTAGGTAAAAGTCAGACCATAGGTATGATTCATGCTTGGAGTGGTAAAACAACTATCAATGCTTGCCCAAGCTCAATAGCTACGTAAAGGCAGAACTCCTTAAAGACAGCTACCACTTAACAATAGCTACGTAAAATCTGTTACCAACCCATGACCAAAGTATATAATTACCTCTATCAGCGAATGACCAACGGCAATAGCTACGTTTAGACATCTACTAATGCCTGACCTAAGCCAACAGTTACGTAAAGTCAATGGATTTTACCTATCATCATAGCCACGTGAAGACAGCTACAATATCATACCGTAGCACAATAGCTCCGTAAAAACATTCACGTGAAGACCTATGTTAGTACATGAGCTAAGACAAGTGTTCCGTAAGGACATATACCAATCCATAACCTATCACAATATCTCTGTACATGCTAGATGCCAGGTTGATCCTATACTGTACCAGAGTATGTTGGAAGTGCTAGCTTAGACATGTTAGAGGCCGTGATGATCCTCTTCCGTACCAGAGTACATTTGAAGTGCTACCTTAGACATACTAGATGCCAGGATGATCCTATACTGTACCAGAGTATATTGGAAGTGCTAGCTTAGACATGGTAGAGGCCCTGAAGATCCTCTTCTTTATCAGCCTTGTAGATGAGCAGATTCGATATTCTTGTTTGGAATGAGAACCATATGAATAAGGTCTGATCATGATCATAGGCACAGGTATGTAACTGCCCTAAGGCTCTGCCCTGTAGATAGCAAATATAGCTGGCAAGTTAATCTTATACAGATGACCAGCCGATAGTCCGGACGCCGTCTTGACCGACATTGTGTTTGACGTCATTGGCTGCGGTTATGCTGATATGTCCAGAGTGTGCTATCGCAGTCGTAACAGTATTAATGTATAGGTTTTAAACAAGCATTTGTTTGTCGAACTCTGTGAGTATGATCTACACCTGCAATGAAACGTAATAATACTGTTTATTGACTTGTAGGCCTATGTACCGTATCATACATATTGGGTTAATACAGGATGTGTGTAGATTTACAGGTATATTGACTTAGCACAATATGTAGGACTATGTAGGTTAACACAATCTGTAGGCTAATGTTGGGTAACATCCTTGTCTTATTTCAGGAAGAATGTAGGTGTCCATGCTTATTAGCTTAATACAGGATGTAGAATAACGCACATAATGGTTTAATACAGGATTTATACTATTGTGATTGGTAGCTGTTTTACCACTCCAAGCTGGCTTTACCTAAGGCATGGCTTCGGGGTGGCTATACCTACGACCTGACTCGACGGTGTCTTTACCTATGGCCTGACTCCAAGGTGGCTTTACCTGGGGCATACCTCAAAGGTAGCTTTACCTATGGTCTGACTCCAAGGTAGCTTTACCTAAGGCCTGATTCCAGAGTGGCCTTACCCGAGACCTGGCGTCGAGCATGTCCTTGCCTAAGGCTCTACCTCTCGGATAATACGAGATAAACCATAGTCAATCGGATACTGTTTGTTAAACCCTAGTCAGACCGTGCATTTTATATTATGTGTTAACTTGTATTTAAACTTCTCATCGGATACGATGTGTTTACCTCTACATACGGCATCGCCCACCGTGCTATAATCAACGGTCGTAGTTGTGACGTAATTATGGATCAGTCCAACTCGCTTGGACTCGTCCACTCACCTCTCAAATGGACTCTTCCACAGCTATGTATAATACATTATATACAGGTGGAGATATAGTGCTTTTGCATAGTCTGTGTTTAGAGTGATCTGTGTGTGTTTGCCAGTAAGTAGTAAAATGTCATCATCAGTGTCGGCAAAGTTTTCAACTTTAAATTCTGTAGATTCTATGCCTATACGCGGGCTAAAGATAGGCAAAGCCTATAAAATTGTAAATGCGCGTTTTGTCGAAGCAAAGTATGGTAACGCCGTACTTGTAGACTTACAGGTAGATGATGAAGACAGACGCGCTGTCTTTCTTCCCAAGCGGTACGCTACGGCGTTGACAGCGGAAGATTTGAGCTCTATTATAGGCAAATTTTTAACTGTTATCAAACATGTCGGCCAAACTGTGAATTTGGCCATTACAGATTAATATTATTCTTTAAAACGTTTCAGCATGTTTACTATTTTTAAAATTTTACAGTGCCTCTGTCTTTGTTTAATCTATGCGCTATTGAGGTTTGCGCATGCGCACAGAACAGACATGATATAGACAGTTTGGGCTTACCTGTATCTGTAAAGCAAGCGTTGATAAAATCTTTTAAAGACTAAAGGCCTTGTGATACATCTGAATCTTTATCTATAGATTTCAATAATTTAAAATTTTCAGTATTGTTATGGTTGAAGAACCACCGTGGCACTGTAACTGTGTATGCCTACGAGAAGACATCTGTCATATTTATTAGATTTCACTACACAGGTCTGTCTAATAATCTTTGCCGGGAGTGTTTGAGTAACTTGGTACTTCGCAAGGCAGATAGTTTCGACATCACAAGAGCCGGTTACACGTACTCTACAACCGAGGTGGACTGCTTCGAATTTATTCGAGACACTAATAACTGGTGCGATATCTGTTTAAGCCCGTTATTTAGTTTTGAAGACTTTCTACAATCAACCCAGGAGGAGAGCTATTCTTTGATCAACTATTGTGATCCGTTAATCTGCAGGTCATACATTCACGAGAGATGGCGTCTACGTCACAACATCCTATCTACACACGCATTGTAAGTAACTATTCTTTTTTCAAAATATGTTAAGTCTAGATGACACATTGGGTGTTTATTTATAGGAGAG
Organism: Prosapia bicincta; assembly: GCA_036971475.1. NCBI lineage: Eukaryota > Metazoa > Arthropoda > Insecta > Hemiptera > Cercopidae > Prosapia > Prosapia bicincta. The sequence goes on along the minus strand of JBAIZL010000004.1, from coordinate 120,465,177 downwards.
CATATTTTCAAACTTCATTTTTCAATTTTTGTAATGCCTAGATCATACACTATATTGAATGAGTGATGGTGTATTTCATTATCGTTTAATATATATTTTGGACCCGAGATATTATATGTTAATGTCAAGTCTTTTTCAATTTTTGTAAAGCTTAGATCACACAGTATATTGAATGAACGGTAGTCTGTTTTCAATAGCGCTTAATATATATTTTTAAGTTGAGGCTTGTTTTGGACATGGGGTAGCGTCATTTTCAAATTATCTGAAGCCTAGATGATAGATTATATTGATTGGTAGTTTATTTTCATTAGCGTTTAATATATATTTTGGATACGAGATATTATATGTTATTGTCAGGCCTTTTTCAAATTATGTACTGCCTTAGATCACACAGTATATTGAATGAGTGGTAGTCTATTTTCAATAGCGCCTAATACATATTTTAGACACGAGGTAGCGTCATGTTCAAATTATCTGAAGCCTAGATCACGGAGTATATCGAGTGTTGGTTTATTTAGTTTCTTTTTTCTAGGCGTACACTGCGCTTTCAGATTCTTCACTAACCTATTCGTCATCCTATTCGCCTCTACTACTACCTATGGGCTCGTCTCCAGGAGATTTACCTTCCCGGCCGCCTGGCATTAATACGGACAGCGATGAGGAAGATCATAGACCCAGCTATAGTTGGGATGATTCGTTTTCACGCTGTATGTAGGCCTAACATAGTATATACGCCTATCTATGATAGCATGGATATTGGCTTAGCGTAGTATTTATGTAGGTTTACACGCATATTTGTTTAACAGCGTATATATGGCTATTTAGAGTATATTGCATGCTGGTTTAACATAGTATATACCAGGCTAGTGTTTCTTTCCAGCTGACTTTTGAAATGACATGTGTGACTATATCTAGACCATACATAATTGATAAGCCAATTTTGGGGAGTTTATGCTTATTTAGCGAGGCTATGCACCGGATATTATGTGTTGGGGCATACTATGTGTTAATGATTAGCCAAGCTATGTATCAGGTATTATGTGGTAATTTGTGGGCAGCTTGTAGGATAGTGTGTGATATCCATTAGCTAAACTATGCACCGAATATAATGTGTTATACTTTGTAGGTCCATGTCTTCTTAGCATAATATCTATGCTGGCTTACACACATATATGTTTAACACATTATGTATTCTATTATGTATTTGGGCTTAACATAGTATGATAGCATGCATGTTGGTTTACCATAGTATTTATGTAGGTTTACACGCATATTTGTTTAACAGCGTATATATGGCTATTTAGAGTATATTGCATGCTGGTTTAACATAGTATATATATGCCTATATTGGTTAGCACTGTATGTATATAGGTTGCGTAACTTTTTTAAAATTATATTGTAGTATTTGTTGACCGTCATGGGCGTGATAGATTATGCATTGGTAAATGTACCCTATAGTACTTCCCATATTATACGGTTGCCAGGATCAACCTGATAGAAGAGGTGAAAATAGCTCAGGTCATAAAGGTTTTGGCCTGTGTTTACAGACATAGTAGGCACATTTAGGGATTCATGTAAGTCGGCTTAGCATGTATGCAGGTTTACATACATATTTGTTTAACACATTATGTGTGCTATCACGTATGTTGGCTTAACACGGTATATAAGCCTATGTATGATAGCATGCATGTTGGCTTAGCATCGTTTTATAACATATATTTATTCACGTTTTGTGATAGGCCTCGTTATTAGTGTTTCTCCATATATATTTCTTTATATCTAGATACATTTACAGCTATAGGATGTATCCATTGAGGCTATTTGATTATTTACATTGATTTCTGATTATATATATGTAGGCCTTGGTATGCCAATAGTACATAGTAAGTTGATACAGTAATCAAAATATAAACACGCGCCTAGATTCACAACGACACAGCCAAGCTGGTATTTATGCCTGCTATAGCGGTCACCGATTGCCATTGCGGTATTAAGATAATGTGTTATCTCTGCAAGTTTGCACATGTCAAGCACACGGTCAAGCGTATTCCCTCAAACGATAAGGCTTTGTCGCATTGTTTATTAATTTGTAGCATAGACAATTTTGAGTTTGGCAATCATAACCCTTTGCCCCTCTAGTTAGGGTGGGCCTAATACCTGCATAGAGTCGCTCGAACGCGGATACGTCATAAATCTTTACGTGGGCTTGATAGGTTATGCGTTGGTAGATGTACCCTATAGTACCTCCCAGATCATACGGTTGCCAGGATCAACCTGATAGAAGAGGTGAAAATAGCACAGGTCATAAAGGTTTTGGCCTGTGTTTACAGACATAGTAGGCCCATGTATGTTGGCCTAGCATACTATGTATGTAGGCCTGCATGCGTATTTGTTTAACATATTATGCGGGCTATCATATATATATATATATATTGGCTTTACACGGTATATAAGCCTTCGCGTCTTACAGCGACCGTTTGCGTAGACCTACCGGGCCCCTGCATTGTGATTGGTCGATTCAACTTGTTGACTATTTGAACTCGGTGTATAATTGTTGGTCGGTTAAAATTAGCGTTTAGTGGGACCGTTGGTCGTTTGATCTAACCGATCATTTTTGGTAATTTCATTTGATAACCACCCCCACTTAATATAAGATTCCAGGGTTACTTTACCTATGGGCTGTTAGTCTTCGGGATGGCTTTTACCTGAGACCATGCTCCGTATAGACTATTCCTATGTCCTGGGTGGCTTTACCTCGAGCACGACTCCGCGGTTACTTTACCGAAGGTCTGCCTCAGTGGTAGCTTTACCTAAGGCCTGGCTCCTAGGCGGCTTTACCTCAAGCCCGACTCGCAGCGCGTCCGTGTGTTGGGTGTCCGTCAGACGTAAGCCTACCGAGCGCCTGCAATGTGATAGGCCGCTTCCCGCACATATGGCTGACTATTTGAAACGCTGGTCATTTGATCTAACCGATCGTTTTTTATTGGCAATTTTATATATTATTTAAAACAACCCCTAGGGCGACCTCGCCCCCACATCTAACCTTCATACACATACAACACCTTTTCTTAGGTTAGGACACTAGAGCGAGACGCCATATTGTTTCCTCCAAATGGGCGCTACCATCATGTTCCCGCGCTTATGGGCGCCGCCTTCTTGTTCCCGCGCTTATGGGCGCCGCCATCTTGTTCCCGCGCTTATGGGCGCCGCCATCTTGGAAAGGGGTGGGGGTAGCAAATCCGGCTTTCCTATTGGCTCCCGCCCAAGCGCCCCACCTCAACGATAGCCTTCTCTACTAATAAGGTTTTAATTTATTGTATAAGGAAACGTTGTAAAGAGTCAAGAAGTCAGTTAAAGTTTGAATAAGTATTATTAAGACAAAATAAAATTTATAATAGCATGAAACTGTAATAACTAACTAAATATGACAAACGGGAGTGCAGTGAAAATTTTCTAAGTGCCGAAAAATGCTAACTTGAGAACTACGACACGTAGAACTATAATCGAGATTTAAAAATGACCAGAAAATCCAAAATAAACAATAGTGAAAACTGAATTTAAAATTTTAAATAACCAAAAAGCTACAGTCATTTTAAAATAATAGACATTTTTAAGTGTTCTAAAACAGATAACAAAATTATGCAGGTTAAAACTGATACGTTGTCAAATCCGCCAGTACAAGAAAAGAAGCATGGAGATAGCGATGAACTTAGAACAGGGGGGAAGAGTTACATAGCCGAATTAAATACAGGAACTTAGGAACCTATAAGGCAGTCTAAAAACTTTTAATGCGAGATGCTAACGGCCGTAATTTCGGATCGCGCCTAGAACCACCATAAGGCCAGATGGGACAAAACCATCACGCTTCCGCCGTCTAAGACCATCCATGGGCAAGGGCTCCAGACTCATCCTCCAGGACACGGAAATGGAGAAAGACTTCCATCGACTGACCAGGGACGGCAACTTCCGATGTCCAGGGACCAGGGAATCCAGACGAGAGGACTCTAGGACCGGCATGGAAATCCTTGGCAAGTCATTTTCTCTATTATATACAAATTAACGTCAAATTTAGTCAGTTAAATTTATTAAATTCAAATTACCAATTGAACTTAAACAATTACTTCTCTCTAGGTTGAAAAATTAAAAAAATCTTAAAAGTAGTTAAATTAATTAGTATAATAAAAATGTTTGAATAATGAATGATAAATATTAAATTTATGGTTTTGCCCATAAGCCCATCATTTTCTAGAAGACCAAATTTATTGAATCATATAAATTTTAAAAATATTTAAAATAAAATGTGAATTTACCAATTCAATCTTGAAATGAGAAGATAAAATTGTTTATTATGTTAAATTTGGAAATAATTTTGTTTAAAAATGTGTAAATGTAATTAATGAATTATATGTGAAATGTAGGATTTAAATATGTGAAAAATAACGAACTTTCAATTAATTATTTGTGAAGATAAAGGGAGAGTTAAATGTATTTTATTTGAAAACATAATTATTTTAGTTTAAAATCAGTAATTAAATGCATTATAAAAACTTACAGTATTTGAATTTATCCTTTGTTGAACAACCAATAAGAACTTTTAGTTTTTTCCAACTGATAAATAATGATTATAAAATCAAAGTACAGTTTTAATTTAATTTTCATTAATTAATAAATATATAAAATTAAGAACCAAATGTTTCTTCAAACGAGTTCTCTCCTGAGAACAATTTTATTGAGCTATTCTAAAAATTAGTTATTTTTTTTGTATTGGAGCCCAGAGACGATGTCTACTGGCAGATCATGTTTAAAGAAGACAGGAGCCTTTTAAAATAGGTATCTTAAACATGATCATATTTTGCACGTCCCCTTGCTGTGCCTGCAGATCTCATGAAGTGGTAAGATTCTATGAAAATTTTGTGTGTTCGTATAAATGTTGTTTCTTTGAAGCTGACTATTTTACTGACGTGTGACTGTATACAGACCCAACAAACCTGCCAACCAGCTTAGGGGAGATCATACAAACGGTAAGGTAGAAGTCAGCGGGAATAGTCTAGCATTTGGGCGGGGTACATTACGCGGGAACACAAGACACATTTTAGAGATCTTAACACGGTACAGCAATGGTCTAGTCTCCATACGCTGGTATAGTACCGACAGCAATGGTCTAGTCTCCAGCCGCTGGTATAGTACCGACAGCAATGGTCTAGTCTCCAGCCGCTGGTATAGTACCGACAGCAATGGTCTAGTCTCCAGCCGATGGTATAGTTCCGACAGCAATGGTATGGTCCCTACACTATTGGTTTAGTCTTCAGCCATGTAATACATTATTATTAGTTACACCAATGGTCTAGTCCCCAGACGCTGGTATAGTACCGACAGCAATGGTCTATTCTCCAGCCGCTGGTATAGTTCCGACAGCAATGATATGGTCCCTACACTATTGGTTTAGTCTTCAGCCATGTAATACATTATTATTAGTTACACCAATGGTCTAGTCCCCAGACGCTGGTATAGTACCGACAGCAATGGTCTAGTCTCCAGCCGCTGGTATAGTTCCGACAGCAATGGTATGGTCCCTACACTATTGGTTTAGTCTTCAGCCATGTAATACATTATTATTAGTTACACCAATGGTCTAGTCTCCAGAAGCTGGTATAGTACCGACAGCAATGGTCTAGTCTCCAGCCGCTGGTATAGTTCCGACAGCAATGGTATGGTCCCTACACTATTGGTTTAGTCTTCAGCCTTGTAATACATTATTATTAGTTACACCAATGGTCTAGTCTCCAGCCGCTGGTATAGTACCGACAACAATGGACTAGTCTCCAACCGCTGGTATAGTCCCGACAGCAATGGTCTAGTCTCCAGCCACTGGTATAGTACCGACAGCAATGGGTTAGTCTCCAGCCGCTGTTATAGTCCCGACAGCAATGGTATGGTCGCTACACTATTGGTTTAAACTTCAGCCATGTAATATATTATTATTAGTTACACCAATGGTCTAGTCTCCAGCCGTTGTTACAGTACCGACAGCAATGGGTTAGTCTCCAGCCGCTGTTATAGTCCCGACAGCAATGGTCTAGTCTCCAGCCACTGGTATAGTACCGACAGCAATGGTCTAGTATCCAGCCGCTGGTATAGTTCCGACAGCAATGGTATGGTCCCTACACTATTGGTTTAGTCTTCAGCCATGTAATACATTATTATTAGTTACACCAATGGTCTAGTGTCCAGCCGCTGGTATAGTACCGACAGCAATGGGTTAGTCTCCAGCCGCTGTTATAGTCCCGACAGCAATGGTCTAGTCTCCAGCCGCTGGTATAGTACCGACAACAATGGACTAGTCTCCAACCGCTGGTATAGTCCCGACAGCAATGGTCTAGTCTCCAGCCAATGGTTGAGTACCGACAGCAATGGGTTAGTCTCCAGCCGCTGTTATAGTCCCGTCAGCAATGGTATGGTCGCTACACTATTGGTTTAGTCTTCAGCCATGTAATACATTATTATTAGTTACACCAATGGTCTAGCCTCCAGCCGCTGGTATAGTACCGACAGCAATGGGTTAGTCTCCAGCCGCTGTTATAGTCCCGACAGCAATGGTCTAGTCTCCAGCCACTGGTATAGTACCGACAGCAATGGGTTAGTCTCCAGCCGCTGTTATAGTCCCGACAGCAATGGTATGGTCGCTACACTATTGGTTTAGTCTTCAGCCATGTAATACATTATTATTAGTTACACCAATGGTCTAGTCTCCAGCCGCTGGTATAGTACCGACAGCAATGGGTTAGTCTCCAGCCGCTGGTATAGTACCGACAGCAATGGGTTAGTCTCCAGCCGCTGTGATAGTCCCGACAGCAATGGTCTAGTCTCCAGCCGCTGGTATAGTACCGACAACAATGGACTAGTCTCCAACCGCTGGTATACTCCCGACAGCAATAGTCTAGTCTCCAGCCGCTGGTATAGTACCGACAGCAATGGGTTAGTCTCCAGCCGCTGTTATAGTCCCGACAGCAATGGTCTAATCTCCAGCCGCTGGTATAGTACCGACAGCAATGGTCTAGTCTCCAGCCGCTGGTATAGTTCCGACAGCAATGGTATGGTCCCTACACTATTGGTTTAGTCTTCAGCCATGTAATACATTATTATTAGTTACACCAATGGTCTAGTCCCCAGACGCTGGTATAGTACCGACAGCAATGGTCTAGTCTCCAGCCGCTGATATAGTTCCGACAGCAATGGTATGGTCCCTACACTATTGGTTTAGTCTTCAGCCATGTAATACATTATTATTAGTTACACCAATGGTCTAGTCTCCAGCCGCTGGTATAGTTCCGACAGCAATGGTATGGTCCCTACACTATTGGTTTAGTCTTCAGCCATGTAATACATTATTATTAGTTACACCAATGGTCTAGTCTCCAGCCGCTGGTATAGTACCGACAGCAATGGTCTAGTCTCCAGCCGCTGGTATAGTTCCGACAGCAATGGTATGGTCCCTACACTATTGGTTTAGTCTTCAGCCTTGTAATACATTATTATTATTTACACCAATGGTCTTGTCTCCAGCCGCTGGTATAGTACCGACAACAATGGACTAGTCTCCAACCGCTGGTATAGTCCCGACAGCAATGGTCTAGTCGCCAGCCACTGGTATAGTACCGACAGCAATGGGTTAGTCTCCAGCCGCTGTTATAGTCCCGACAGCAATGGTATGGTCGCTACACTATTGGTTTAAACTTCAGCCATGTAATACATTATTATTAGTTACACCAATGGTCTAGTCTCCAGCCGTTGTTATAGTACCGACAGCAATGGGTTAGTCTCCAGCCGCTGTTATAGTCCCGACAGCAATGGTCTAGTCTCCAGCCACTGGTATAGTACCGACAGCAATGGTCTAGTCTCCAGCCGCTGGTATAGTTCCGACAGCAATGGTATGGTCCCTACACTATTGGTTTAGTCTTCAGCCATGTAATACATTATTATTAGTTACACCAATGGTCTAGTCTCCAGCCGCTGGTATAGTACCGACAGCAATGGGTTAGTCTCCAGCCGCTGTTATAGTCCCGACAGCAATGGTCTAGTCTCCAGCCGCTGGTATAGTACCGACAACAATGGACTAGTCTCCAACCGCTGGTATAGTCCCGACAGCAATGGTCTAGTCTACAGCCACTGGTATAGTACCGACAGCAATGGGTTAGTCTCCAGCCGCTGTTATAGTCCCGACAGCAATGGTATGGTCGCTACACTATTGGTTTAGTCTTCAGCCATGTTATACATTATTATTAGTTACACCAATGGTCTAGTCTCCAGCCGCTGGTATAGTACCGACAGCAATGGGTTAGTCTCCAGCCGTTGTTATAGTCCCGACGGCAATGGTCTAGTCTCCAGCCACTGGTATAGTACCGACAGCAATGGGTTAGTCTCCAGCCGCTGTTATAGTCCCGACAGCAATGGTATGGTCGCTACACTATTAGTTTAGTCTTCAGCCATGTAATACATTATTATTAGTTACACCAATGGTCTAGTCTCCAGCCGCTGGTATAGTACCGACAGCAATGGGTTAGTCTCCAGCCGCTGTTATAGTCCCGACAGCAATGGTCTAGACTCCAGCCGCTGGTATAGTACCGATAACAATGGACTAGTCTCCAACCGCTGGTATAGTCCCGACAGCAATGGTCTAGTCTCCAGCCACTGGTATAGTACCGACAGCAATGGGTTAGTCTCCAGCCGCTGTTATAGTCCCGACAGCAATGGTATGGTCGCTACACTATTGGTTTAGTCTTCAGCCATGTTATACATTATTATTAGTTACACCAATGGTCTAGTCTCCAGCCGCGGGTATAGTACCGACAGCAATGGGTTAGTCTCCAGCCGCTGTTATAGTCCCGACAGCAATGGTCTAGTCTGTAGCCACTGGTATAGTACCGACAGCAATGGGTTAGTCTCCAGCCGCTGTTATAGTCCCGACAGCAATGGTATGGTCGCTACACTATTGGTTTAGTCTTCAGCCATGTAATACATTATTATTAGTTACACCAATGGTCTAGTCTCCAGCCGCTGGTATAGTACCGACAGCAATGGGTTAGTCTCCAGCCGCTGGTATAGTACCGACAGCAATGGGTTAGTCTCCAGCCGCTGTTATAGTCCCGATAGCTATGGTCTAGTCTCCAGCCGCTGGTATAGTACCGACAACAATGGACTAGTCTCCAACCGCTGGTATAGTCCCGACAGCAATGGTCTAGTCTCCAGCCGCTGGTATAGTACCGACAGCAATGGGTTAGTCTCCAGCCGCTGTTATAGCCCCGACAGCAATGGTCTAATCTCCAGCCGCTGGTATAGTACCGACAACAATGGACTAGTCTCCAACCGCTGGTATAGACCCGACAGCAATGGTCTAGTCTCCAGCCACTGGTATAGTACCGACAGCAATGGGTTAGTCTCCAGCCGCTGTTATAGTCCCGACAGCAAAGGTATGGTCGCTACACTATTGGTTTAGTCTTCAGCTATGTAATACATTATTATTAGTTACACCAATGGGTTAGTCTTCAGCCGCTGGTATAGTCCCGACAGCAATGGTCTAGTCTCCAGCCACTGGTATAGTACCGACAGCAATGGGTTAGTCTCCAGCCGCTGTTATAGTCCCGACAGCAATGGTATGGTCGCTACACTATTGGTTTAGTCTTCAGCCATGTAATACATTATTATTAGTTACACCAATGGTCTAGTCTCCAGCCGCTGGTATAGAACCGATAGCAATGGGTTAGTCTCCAGCCGCTGTTATAGTCCCGACAGCAATGGTCTAGTCTCTAGCCGCTGGTATAGTACCGACAACAATGGACTAGTCTCCAACCGCTGGTATAGTCCCGACAGCAATGGTCTAGTCTCCAGCCACTGGTAAAGTACCGACAGCAATGGGTTAGTCTCCAGCCGCAGTTATAGTCCCGACAGCAATGGTATGGTCGCTACACTATTGGTTTAGTCTTCAGCCATGTAATAAATTATTATTAGTTACACCATTGGTCTAGTCTCTAGCCGCTGGTATAGTCACGACAGCAATGGTATGGTCCCTACACCATTGGTTAAGTCATCAGCCATGTAATACATTATTATTAGTTACACCAATGGTCTAGTCTCCAGCCGCTGGTATAGTACCGACAGCAATGGTCTAGTCTCCAGCCGCCGGTATAGTCCCGACAGCAATGGTATGGTCCCTACACCATTGGTTAAGTCATCAGCCATGTAATACATTATTATTAGTTACACCAATGGTCTAGTCTCCAGCCGCGGGTATAGTACCGACAGCAATGGGCTAGTCTCCAGCTGCTGGTATAGTACCGACAGCAATGGTCTAGTCTCCAGCCGCTGGTATATTCCCGACAGCAATCGTTTGATCCCTACACTATTGGTTCAGTCTTCAGCCATGTAATACATTATTATTAGTTACACCAATGGTCCAGTCTCCAGCCGCTGGTATAGTACCGACAGCAATAGTCTAGTCTCCAGCCGCTGGTATAGTACCGACAGCAATGGTCTAGTCTCCAGCCGCTGGTATAGTACTGACAGCAATGGTCTAGTCTCCAGCTGCTGGTATATTCCCGACAGCAATCGTATGATCCCTACGCTATTGGTTCAGTCTTCAGCCATGTAATACATTATTATTAGTTACACCAATGGTCTAGTCTCCAGCCGCTGGTATAGTAAGGACAGCAATGGTCTAGTCTCCAGCCGCTGGTATAGTACCGACAGCAATGGTCTATTCTCCAGCCGCTGGTATAGTACTGACAGCAATGGTCTAGTCTCCAGCTGCTGGTATATTCCCGACAGCAATGGTCTAGTCTCCAGCCACTGGTATAGTACCGACAGCAATGGGTTAGTCTCCAGCCGTTGTTATATTCCCGACAGCAATGGTATGGTCGCTACACTATTGGTTTAGTCTTCAGCCATGTAATACATTATTATTAGTTATACCAATGGTCTAGTCTCCAGCCGCTGGTATAGTACCGACAGCAACGGGTTAGTCTCCAGCCGCTGTTATAGTCCCGACAGCAATGGTCTAGTCTCCAGCCACTGGTATAGTACCCACAGCAATGGGTTAGTCTCCAGCCGCTGATATAGTCCCGGCAGCAATGGTATGGTCGCTACACTATTGGTTTAGTCTTCAGCCATGTAATACATTATTATTAGTTACACCAATGGTCTAGTCTCCAGCCGCTGGTATAGTACCGACAGCAATGGGTTAGTCTCCAGCCGCTGGTATAGTACCGACAGCAATGGGTTAGTCTCCAGCCGCTGTTAGAGTATCGACAGCAATGGTCTAGTCTTCAGCCGCTGGTATAGTACCGACAACAATGGACTAGTCTCCAACCGCTGGTATAGTCCCGACAGCAATGGTATGGTCGCTACACTATTGGTTTAGTCTTCAGCCATGTAATACATTATTATTAGTTACACCAATGGTCTATTCTCCAGCCGCTGGTATAGTACCGACAGCAATGGGTTAGTCTCCAGCCGCTGGTTTAGTCCCGACAGCAATGGTCTAGTCTCCAGCCACTGGTATAGTACTGACAGCAATGGGTTAGTCTCCAGCCGCTGTTATAGTCCCGACAGCAATGGTATGGTCGCTACACTATTGGTTTAGTCTTCAGCCATGTAATACATTATTATTAGTTACACCAATGGTCTAGTCTCCAGCCGCTGGTATAGTACCGACAGCAATGGGTTAGTCTCCAGCCGCTGTTATAGTCCCGACAGCAATGGTCTAGTCTCCAGCCGCTGGTATAGTACCGACAGCAATGGTATGGTCCCTGCACTATTGGTTTAGTCTTCAGCCATGTAATACATTATTATTAGTTACACCAATGGTCTAGTCTCCAGCCGCAGGTATAGTACCGACAGCAATGGGTTAGTCTCCAGCCGCTGTTATAGTCCCGACAGCAATGGTTCAGTCTCCAGCCGCTGGTATAGTACCGACAACAATGGACTAGTCTCCAACCGCTGGTATAGTCCCGACAGCAATGGTCTAGTCTCCAGCCACTGGTATAGTACCGACAGCAAAGGGTTAGTCTCCAGCCGCTGTTATAGTCCCGACAGCAATGGTATGGTCGCTACACTATTGGTTTAGTCTTCAGCCATGTAATACATTATTATTAGTTACACCAATGGTCTAGTCTCTAGCCGCTGGTATAGTACCGACAACAATGGACTAGTCTCCAGCCGCCGGTATAGTCCCGACAGCAATGGTATGGTCCCTACACAATTGGTTAAGTCATCAGCCATGTAATACATTAATATTAGTTACACCAATGGTCTAGTCTCCAGCCGCTGGTATAGTACCGACAGCAATGGTCTAGTCTCCAGCCGCTGGTATAGTACCGACAGCAATGGTCTAGTCTCCAGCCGCTGGTATATTCCCGACAGCAATGATATGATCCCTACACTATTGGTTCAATCTTCAGCCATGTAATACATTATTATTAGTTATACCAATGGTCTAGTCTCCAGCCACTGGTATGGTACTGATAGCAATGGTCTAGTCTCCAGCCGCTGGTATAGTACCGACAGCAATGGTCTAGTCTCCAGCCGCTGGTATGGTACTGACAGCAATGGTCTAGTCTCCAGCCGCTGGTATAGTACCGACAGCAATGGTCTAGTCTCCCGCCGCTGGTTAAGTACCGACAGCAATGGTATGGTCCCTACACTATTGGTTTACTCTTCAGCCACGTAATACATTATTATTAGTTACACCAATGGTCTACTCTCCAGCCGCTGCTGTAGTACCGACAGCAATGGTCTAGTCTCCAGCCGCCGGTATAGTCCCGACCGCAATGGTATGGTCCCTACACTATTGGTTTACTCTTCAGCCACGTAATACATTACTATTAGTTACACCAATGGTCTAGTCTCCAGCCGCTGCTGTAGTACCGACAGCAATGGTCTAGTCTCCAGCCGCCGGTATAGTCCCGAGAGCAATGGTATGGTCCCTACACTATTGGTTTAGTCTTCAGCCACGTAATACATTATTATTAGTTACACTTATGGTCTAGTCTCCAGCCGCCGGTATAGTCCCGATAGCAATGGTATGGTCCCTACACTATTGGTTTAGTCTTCAGCCACGTAATACATTATTATTAGGTACACCAATGGTCTAGTCTCCAGCCGCCGGTATAGTCCCAACAGCAATGGTATGGTCCCTACACTATTGGTTTAGTCTTCAGCCACGTAATACATTATTATTAGTTACACCAATGGTCTAGCCTCCAGCCGCTGGTATAGTACCGACAGCAATGGTCTAGTCTCCAGCCGCCGGTATAGTTCCGACAGCAATAGTATGGTCCCTACACTATTGGTTTAGTCTTCAGTCACGTAATACATTATTATTAGTTACACCAATGGTCTAGTCTCCAGCCGCTGCTGTAGTACCGACAGCAATGGTCTAGTGTCCAGCCGCCGGTATAGTTCCGACAGCAATGGTATGGTCCCTACACTATTGGTTTAGTCTTCAGCCACGTAATACATTATTATTAGTTACACCAATGGTCTAGTCTGAAGCCGCTGCTGTAGTACCGACAGCAATGGTCTAGTCTCCAGCCGCTGTTATAGTCCCGACAGCAATGGTATGGTCCCTACACTTTTGGTTTAGTCTTCAGCCACGTAATGCATTATTATTAGTTACAACAATGGTCTAGTCTCCAGCCGCTGCTGTAGTACCGACAGCAATGGTATGGTCCCTACACTTTTGGTTTAGTCTTCAGCCACGTAATACATTATTATTAGTCACACCAGTGGTCTAGTCCCCAGACGCTGGTATAGTACCGACAGCAATGGTCTAGTCTCCAGCCGCCGGTATAGTTCCGACAGCAATGGTATGGTCCCTACACTATTGGTTTAGTCTCCAGCCACGTAATACATTATTATTAGTTACACCAATGGTCTAGTCCCCAGACGCTGGTATAGTACCGACAGCAATGGTATGGTCCCTACACTTTTGGTTTAGTCTTCAGCCACGTAATACATTATTATTAGTTACACCAATGGTCTAGTCCCCAGACGCTGGTATAGTACCGACAGCAATGGTCTAGTCTCCAGCCGCCGGTATAGTCCCGACAGCAATGGTATGGTCCCTACACTTTTGGTTTAGTCTTCAGCCACGTAATACATTATTATTAGTTACACCAATGGTCTAGTCTCCAGCAGCCGGTATAGTACCGACAGCAATGGTATGGTCCCTACACTTTTGGTTTAGTCTTCAGCCACGTAATACATTATTATTAGTTACACCAATGGTCTAGTCCCCAGACGCTGGTATAGTACCGACAGCAATGGTCTAGTCTCCAGCCGCCGGTATAGTCCCGACAGCAATGGTATGGTCCCTACACTTTTGGTTTAGTCTTCAGCCACGTAATACATTATTATTAGTTACACCAATGGTCTAGTCCCCAGACGCTGGTATAGTACCGACAGCAATGGTCTAGTCTCCAGCCGCCGGTATAGTTCCGACAGCAATGGTATGGTCCCTACACTATTGGTTTAGTCTCCAGCCACGTAATACATTATTATTAGTTACACCAATGTTCTAGTCTCCAGCCGCTGCTGTAGTACCGACAGCAATGGTCTAGTCTCCAGCCGCCGGTATAGTCCCGACAGCAATTGTATGGTCCCTACACTATTGGTTTAGTCTTCATTCACGTAATACATTATTATTAGTTACACCAATGGTCTAGTCTCCAGCCGCTGCTGTAGTACCGATAGCAATGGTCTAGTCTCCAGCCGCCGGTATAGTCCCGACAGCAATGGTATGGTCCCTACACTATTGGTATAGTCTTCAGCCACGTAATACATTATTATTAGTTACACCAATGGTCTAGTCTCCAGCCGCTGGTATAGTACTGACAGCAATGGTCTAGTCTCCAGCCGCTGGTATAGTACCGACAGCAATGGTCTAGTCTCCAGCCGCCGGTATAATCCCTACAGCAATGGTATGGTCCCTACACTATTGGTTTTGTCTTCAGCCACGTAATACATTATTATTAGTTACACCAATGGTCTAGTCTCCAGCCGCTGGTATAGTACCGACAGCAATGGTCTAGTCTCCAGCCGCCGGTATAGTCCCGACAGCAATGGTATGGTCCCTACACTATTGGTTTAGTCTTCAGCCACGTAATACTTTATTATTAGTTACACCAATGGTCTAGTCTCCAGCCGCTGATGTAGTACCGACAGCAATGGTCTAGTCTCCAGCCGCCGGTATAGTCCCGACAGCAATTGTATGGTCCCTACACTATTGGTTTAGTCTTCATTCCCGTAATACATTATTATTAGTTACACCAATGGTCTAGTCTCCAGCCGCTGCTGTAGTACCGATAGCAATGGTCTAGTCTCCAGCCGCCGGTATAGTCCCGACAGCAATGGTATGTCCCTACACTATTGGTATAGTCTTCAGCCACGTAATACATTATTATTAGTTACACCAATGGTCTAGTCTCCAGCCGCTGGTATAGTACTGACAGCAATGGTCTAGTCTCCAGCCGCTGGTATAGTACCGACAGCAATGGTCTAGTCTCCAGCCGCCGGTATAATCCCTACAGCAATGGTATGGTCCCTACACTATTGGTTTAGTGTTCAGCCACGTAATACATTATTATTAGTTACACCAATGGTCTAGTCTCCAGCCGCTGGTATAGTACCGACAGCAATGGACTAGTCTCCAGCCGCTGGTATAGTCCCGACAGCAATGGTATGGGCCCTACACTATTGGTTTAGTGTTCAGCCACGTAATACATTATTATTAGTTACACCAATGGTCTAGTCTCCAGCCGCTGGTATAGTACCGACAGCAATGGTCTAGTCTCCAGCCGCTGGTATAGTCCCGACAGCAATGGTCTAGTCTCCAGCCGCTGGTATATTACCGACAGCAATCGTTTAGTCTCCAGCCGCTGGTATAGTTCCGACAGCAATGGTATGGTCCCTACACTATTGGTTTAGTCTTCAGCCTTGTAATACATTATTATTAGTTACACCAATGGTCTAGTCCGCAGTCTACGAACACAGGTATTGTTCCTTTACCAATGTTTCAGTCCTCAGCCAGGTAATATAAGATTAATACTTCCACCAATGCTCTAATCCTCTGTTATTTAATACAGGAATAGTCCCTACGACAGTCGTCTGGTCTTCAGAAACGTAATTCCGGTGTCAATATTTGCACCAATGGTATAATCCCCGGCCAGGTTATATAGGTATAATCACTACCCCAATGGTTTAGTCCTGAGTCACTTAATATAGGTTTAATCCCTACACCAATGGTCTAGTCCTCAGCCACATAATATAGGGTTAATCCTTAAACTAATACTCTAATCATTAGTCACGTAATACAGGAATAGTCCCCACGACAATCGCCTTGGCTATGGTCCCGTAATTCAGATTCAATAGTCACACCAATTGTCTAGTCATCAGTCACGTAATACAGGTATAACCCTTACACATTTTCATAGTCCCCAACCACAAAATACAGGTATAGCCTCCACACCAATCGTCTAGTCATCAACAACGTAATTCAGGTACAATAGTCACACCAATGGTCTAGTCATCAGTCACGTAATACAGGTATAACCCTTACACATTTTCATAGTCCCCAACCACAAAATACAGGTATAGCCTCCACACCAATCGTCTAGTCATCAACAACGTAATTCAGGTACAATAGTCACACCAATGGTCTAGTCATCACCACGTAATACAGGTATAGTCTTTACATCAATGGTCTTGTCCACAGTCACCTACTATATGTATAAATCCTAATGGTACGTACACTGAGTCCTCCGTCGTGTAATGCAGCCTCTGGCTATAATTTACCTGCGGAAATTGCAGTACTTTTATTATGAGGCAAATAATGTATTGAAATTTGCAAATATATTATTAATTATCATCAAGGAAGGTATAAGTTTATAACTGCATCTGTAGATAAAATACTAGAAGGCAACCCCCTTAAATTATTTAAAAAAATTCTACTACATCTATTTTTATATAGAAAGCGAATTACAAAAAAAATAGTGCCTAAACATTAGATTGGAACTTACAGTATTATTATTCAAACTATTATTCTTCCAGTCAAACCGTTTCATATTTATGTCAAACAGCAATGTAATGTATGCAGCAATGGGTAGTTTCTTATTGTAATGTTAATTTTTTTCAACCCAAAGTGATGTATTTACGGAAAATTTTACTTTCTTCATAAAATGATTTCATCACTTAATTGGTATTAAATGTTATAGAAGATTATTTAATTTTTCTTCATAAGATCATATCCGGCGAGATTCTGTGCAAATGAGTCGCAACATAAAGAAGGGTTGTGTTAAGGCGGATTTTACTATATCTTGTTTTTAATACTCACGGAAACACACATTTTTGTTAAATGCAATATATCACGTTCTGCTATTCGCCATATTACTTTTATTTATTTCATCCACTTTTGGTGTTATATATATTATCCAAGCGTAATATAGGATTTAGATTTGGTTCCATTTTCATTTGAATCCAATAGACAATAAATTAAACACAAGGGAATGAATCTTTACTGAAATGAATTTAATTATAAATAAATTTATTAAAATATTTTCTAAAATATTAACTAACTGAAAAAATAATTTACAAAAACCTGCTTTAACGTATGAATACGATATGAAATTTAACAAATGTGATGTCGGTGTAGCTATGAAAAGGTACAGTGATTCCTATAGACTCATATTGGGCAGACGTATATTAATGTAAAATTAAGTGTATGTAATTAAAATAAATCTAATAACTAAACGTAAAAATGTATTTACATTTATTATGTGAATATTTTTATTGGTGCAATGATGTAACTTAATTTTTACAAAATTATTATACTTATATGTATTCTTAAAAACATCTGTTCTTCCATAAAATTTAATAAATTAAATACAAATTATATTTATTTTAGAAAATAGCTAAAATGAAAAGGTATAAATAATTACTCCAAATAGAAAAAATACAAGAGCAACGTGATAAGAACGATAAAGTTTTTAATTTGTCTTCATTGTACACACGAGCATTTACTGATACATTTTATTATCTGTTTGTTTTTTGAGTTTAAAACGTCATGCACTCAGGTAAGGCTACATTTATAAGAAATATGTATTTATGTTTGTGATAACAATATTTATTACATTGTCATGTTAATAAACTCTAAACAACCTTGAATGTAGAGGCAAATGTCTTCTTTGCGCAAGAAGTTGGGTTTCATTAATATCTTATCTGTTTAACGACGCCCAAGTTCCATAAACGTCATTCTCAAGGTAGCAGCGGCGGCTTATTATGGAATGCATCAAATGTAGGATATAGCGGCGATAGAGATGCAATATTAAAAACATTTAGAGCATGAATCGTTTTCTGCCATGAATTGGAATATTTTAACTTAAATAGAACATCTTGGAGTTAATTATAAATACAAATCCTCAGTCATAATAAATCAGATCATTGTCAAAGACAATAATCCTACAATGTTTATGCTTTACTTTTTTTTATGTCTTGACAAAATAAATGGGTTTAGCCTCAACAATAGGGATTGTACAATGCTACTAAAATAGCTCTACAAAGATGAATGTTTTAAACAAATATTTGCCAACAATCTTATAAATAATATAGGCCATTCAGTCTGTTTTATTAATAAATGTCAATATTTTAATATTTATCTTTTGCAGTGTTTGTATTTTCCTGAATGTACTTTCTCTGTATCTCACTGCCAACGTAATTAGACAAATTTACGACTCACTGTATTATGGGTTTAATCTAAGCCTTGATTGTCTTTAAATGGTTTTCTTTAGGAGTTGGATTTTCTTTCCTGATGGTTACATTGATGTTCTTGCATAATGATGGTTATCACATCATAGGTAATGGTTACATTAGAGTTGATGCGAATAAATATCGCAATGTTATTGTATACAACTATATCTATCTATAGATCTATAACTTGCACGTAACTCACGACTCTTCGAAAAGGTTTGATAATGAGAATATATAATTAATAGTTCTCGGAAGTCGCTTCACAAGTATAAAATGCAAGATATAATTTTAAGTATATTAATATGTAAATAATAACGAATAAACAGTGTTGCTGTTAAAGACATGTGAGACAATCTATTGCAAATAATAAAATTACACTATTTTGAATATGTAGGTTAGGGATTGCTGAGTGACATTTGTTCAATTCCTTATATTACTTCACACAAACACACACATACACACACAAACACACACGCGTATATATATATATATATATATATCTATAAATATATATATATATATATATATATATATATATATATATATATATATATATATATGTCCAGTAAATAATATTTGACTAAAAAATTATTTCCAATTTTAATAGCCGAAATAAAATATAGTAGGTTTTATTTTAAACAAACAATTTGGTTTGAAATAATTACTTGTTATTAACTTCATTAAATGTTTTACATGTAAAATTAAAGGTTTTTAATTTCATTCACTACCTCCTGGTTCCATCTTTCTAATGTAACTTTTAATCTTTTGAGAAATTAAAAATGTATTCCATTTGAAACTGCAATTTTTATAAATGCCTTTATCCTATAGCTTACGTTATTTAGGTTTATTTACTAGGAACTACTCTGACTTGAATAGAATATGGCGATATTTATGATAAATAACGCATCAACGACAAATTTCACTTAGTCCAGAATTTTGTGGCTGACCCTATGAACGTGTCACAAAAAAAGACTGTTAGGGCCGAACGACGTCGGTTACGTCGTATTTTCATTGATGTCTTAACAAGCAATGAGGAAATCTTGATGTAGTCAACAAATGCAGAAAAAAATATTTGATTTTAAAAATCATTTGTTGTTGATTAAGTAATTTGAAAACATTTTCAACATACACATGATTACTTTCCGACACAATACGTTATTTCAAAATAACCTCTGAATATTTACATCCAGGGGGGGGGAGAGGACTAAGATTATATAAATAATTATTATCTGCAATGTTACAATTAATTGGCTAACAAGTTAAAATGTTGAAATAAATTATATTAGATGTTATTTCCTTTCAAGTAATAACTTGTTATTTGCTTCATGAAAATATTTACATTTTATTTAAATACCGTAACATGTAGTTTACAATTGACTAATGATTATTCGTAACAAGAAATAAACTTATATTTCGAACGATAAAACCTTTCTTGCACTTGGGCATGAAGGAATTTTACTTTTTTCAGGGTTTGAAACGATACAATAATTAAATATCTCGATTAACTATAGTAAATATGTTTAAAAATCCTGAATCCTTAAATCGTTAAGCCTATATCAACAATACTGGGCTTTATTTCGTTTTTCATTTTCTAGAAAATTGGCTCTTTGGGTTACGAAATTTGTAGTGATTCAGTTCTTGAAAAGATTAT